>SMDT01000907.1:0-126324 GCA_005392925.1 Aquilaria sinensis | reverse complement strand
GCTACCGGGGCGAAGTGCATCTTTGTTCCGAGGTTGCTGATAAACTCTTGGAACCCTTTGTCTATGAACTGGGATCCGTTATCAGCCACTAGCACCCTCGGTATACCGAATCTGCATACTATGTTTTTCCATACAAACTTGTGCACTTCTCTTGCCGAGATAGTCGTCAAAGGTTCTGCCTCGACCCATTTAGAGAAATAGTCTACTGCGACTACGCAGAACTTCACGCCCCCAGGCGCTGTCGGGAGCGGCCCGATAAGGTCTATGCCCCAAACTGCGAAGGGCCAGGGATAGTTTGCCGAAGTCACCAGTTCCGAGGGTGTTCTCTGGATTTTTGCATGTCTTTGGCAATTACCACATTTCTGGACAAACCGCCTGGCGTTTTTCCTCAGGGTAGGCCAAAAGTATCCTTGGCGAAGTATCACCGCTGCCAGGGCGTCGGTTCCGATGTGCGAACCGCAAGCGCCTTCGTGAACTTCTTGGAGGATCATTTCAATATCCTCTTCGCCAACACACCTTTGTAGCGGATTTGCATATCCCTGCCGATATAGCTCTTCTCCAATCAGGAAGAAACGACCGGAACATCTCCGCACTTTTGCTGCTTCATTGGGGTCTTCGGGGAGCGTATTGGTTTCGAGATATGTTCTTATTGGATCCTTCCAGCTTCTTCCCGAAGTCGTTATGCTCAGCACTGTAATGCTCGGCTGGCTTAGCACCTCGGTATATGCTTTTGATTTTGCCAATTCATCTGCCTCAGCGTTATGTCTGCGAGGCACGCTCTCGATTCGCACGGTGTCGAATTCATGAATAAGCTTCGTTACTAATTCATGGTATTTTGCCAGTGTTGGGTCCTTCGCGCCGTAATCCCCTGTTGTTTGCCGAACTACTAGCTGGGAATCGCTATGGGCTTTCAAGTTTCTGACACCAATTTTTCTGGCCAGGCGCAAGCCCGCTATGAGGGCTTCATATTCAGCCACATTGTTGGTGACATTGAAGCTGAACTTAATGGCCTTCATTACTTCCAGGCCTTCGGGGCCTCTGATGATCACCCCTGCTCCTTGGTGCTCGGCGCCCGAGGCACCATCAACGTACAAGGCCCATTCTAGCTCATTTTCATCGGGACTCGGGTGGCTGTCCTCGGTAATGGGGACCTCGGCAATGAAATCTACCAAGGCTTGAGCTTTTATGGCTTTCCGAGGTTCGTAGGTGATGTCGTGTTCGCCAAGCTCTATACACCATTTGGAGAGCCTTCCCGAATGGTCAACCTTCTTCATGACGTCCCGCAGGGGTAGGCTACTTCAGACGATGATGGGGTGAGCCTGAAAATATGGTCGCAGCCTTCTTCCTGCCAGGACCAAGGCATATATAGCTTTCTGTAATAAAGGATACCTGATTTCGGCGCCGTGCAAGGACTTGCTCACATAGTAGACTGGCCACTGCTTCGTCCCTTCCTCTTTCACAAGGACTGAGCTTACTGCTTTTTCTGTGACGGCGAGGTACAACACAAGAGGTTCTCTTTCGCGGGGCTGTCGCAAAGTGGGCAGGCGAGCCAAGTAGATTTTGAGTTCTTCCCAAGCTTTTTGGCAGTCCTCATTCCAAGGACGATCATTACTCCCGAGGTCGTCCTTCCTTTTTGCTGCCTTGGTGAGGACTTTGAAGAATGCTCGACACCGGTCTCCATATCTGGAAATAAATCTGCTGAGGGAGGTTATTCTTCCAGCAAGTCTCTGCACATCTTTTATTGTGGCAGGAGTTCGGAATTCCAACAGAGCCTTAATTTTTTCTGGGTTAGCATCAATGCCTCTTTCTGATACCATGTACCCAAGGAACTTTCCCGAAGTTACCCCGAAGGTGCACTTCTCGGGGTTAAGGCGAATTCCGAAGGTTCTGAGCTGGTGAAAAGTCTCCCTTAGGTCTGTGACATGGTCGACAGGCAGCTTGCTTTTGACTATCATGTCATCTACGTAGACTTCCATGTTCCTCCCTATTTGGTCGTTAAAGACCTTGCTCATCAACCTCTGGTAGGTGGCTCCTGCGTTTTTGAGCCCGAAGGGCATCCTGGTGTAACAGTACGTCCCCCCCTCGGTGATGAAGGCTGTTTTTTCTTCGTCTTCGGGGTCCATCTTTATTTGATGGTAGCCGCTGAAGGCGTCTAGGAAACTTAGGAGCCCGTATTCGGCAGTTGAATCTACCAGTTGATCTATTGGCGGGAGAGGATATGAATCTTTTGGGCAAGCATCGTTCAGGTTTCTGAAGTCGATGCACATCCGGAGTTTGTTGCTTCCTTCTTTTGTGGCGATTACCACATTGCTTAGCCATTCGGGGTACTTGACCTCCCTGATTACATCTGCCTCTAATAAACGTTGGGCTTCGGATTTGACGAAGTCATTTTTGTGGGCTGAGATGCCCCGTTTCTTTTGCCGGACAGGCTTCGCTTCTGGACTTACTTTGAGGCTATGTTGTATTACCCGTGGATTTACCCCCGGCATGTCTTTCGGCGAGTAGGCGAACAGGTCTTTATTCATTACCAGAAAGGATACAAGTTTTTTCTTATCTCCTTCGGACAAGTTTTTCCCTATTCGGGTACTTCGTCCTGGGATAAGTTCCACTTCTTCCATTTCTACCTTGCCAGAATCTTCTTTCTCGCCATTTTTTGACTTTGAAGCCCCTGCTTCTACAGCTTGTGTGGAATTGTTTGCTGGGGCTTTTCGGGCTTTGACGAACACCTTTCTTACTTCACCCTGATCTATGAAGATTTCTGCGTCTCCTTCCTTGGTGGCGAAAGTGACAGTCAAATATCTCACGTCAGGGCGAATGTGCAGATTTCCCTGCGTCTGCCTTCCAAGGATGGCGTTGTATGATGAGGGAACATCCATGACGATGAACCTCGCCATTGTCGAGGCAAACAACTCAGCTGGTCCTTTGACCGAGGTTCCTTTCATCATTAAGGGAAGGTCGATCCATCCGAGGACGGGTAGCTCGGACGGTCCTACTCTGAAGGTCGGTGAAGTGACAGGCCTGAGATCATTGATGGATATGCCTAAGCTTGGCAGCAGTTGTGAAAATAGGACATCAGCGTTTGATCCGTCGTCAAGTAATACCCTCTTTACATCCCAGTTTCCAATTCTTGCCATGATCAGGAGTGGATCGTCGTGAGGGAAGACGACTGTGGAACCATCTTTTCGGGATAACTTCTTTGCCGGACTTTGATAGGCCATGACAGCTATTTCCCTGGCCTTCCTTTTTGTTTCTGAGGATGGGAGCCCCATCGTGATTGTTTCTATGACTCCTGCAGGGGGTGGAGGGCGCCTCTTCAGACTTCGGTTTCTCCGTCTGTCGGAGTCGTAGTCCTCATCTTCTACCTTTCCTTCCTCCTCTTTCCTACCCATTCGGGGAAGGCAACCGTAGGTACCGCCGAAGTTGGCCTTGCTTTATCAGCGATTCAATATACTTCTTCAGCTGGAAGCAATCCTCAGTGTCGTGGCCATGATCGCGATGAAATTGGCAGAACTTCTTCATGTTTTTTCTATTTTCAGCGGTCATGGCCCTTGGCCTCTGAACTTGTGTTCCCTGCCTCTCCAGAGTCATGAGGATGTTGGTCCTCGTGGTGTTCAGGGCTGTGAAGTTCGGGAGTTTTCCTTCCTCGCATCCTCCGGGGTCGGGTTGGCTGGTCGGTCGGATAGCGTGCCTGCTAGCTGGGTCCTTCGCCACGGGTGTGCTCGGGCCTGGCTCCGCCCATTCTTAGCTCTTCGGCCATCATGTGCTGTTCGGCCCGTCGGTAGAATTCACCTAGTGTGTCTGGAGGGTCCTTGGAGAATTCGTAGAAGAGTTGGGAATCCCTCCGAAGACCCCTTGTCATGGCGAGGATGCGTATTTCGGGCCGAAAGTCTGGAACACTTAAACCCTCTCTGTTGAACCTCTCGACATAGTCGCGTATAGTTTCTCCACTTCTTTGCGCTATGTCGAACATTTGAACGGGCATCTTCGCCGTCGGGCGACTCCCGATGAACTGTTGGGTGAAGGTTGTTGATAACTCCTGGAACTTCCCGATGATTCCTAGGGCCAAGGAGTTGTACCACGTGGTTGCCGGCCCAGAGAGGGTGACCTCGAAGCACTTGCACAAGGTGGCGTCGTCCGCTCCGTGCATCATCATGCTGCGTCTGTACTTCGTCAGGTGGGCCTGTGGGTCGGTCCGACCATCGTACGTCTCTAGCCGAGGTACCCTGAAGTCGCCTGGCATAGCTGCCTCGACCACAGCTCGGGTGAAAGGAGACTGATCCCCACAAAAAGACTCAGACAGTCTGGCCCAAACTGGCTTGCGAGCCACCTGCCTCTCGACTTGGTCCAGCCTTGCCAATATTTTCTCCATGAGGGCGGCGGTGCTAGGTTCTTCCTCGGGTGGAGGAGATTGACGACGCCTCTTCGGAGAATGGCTTCGTCGTCGGGGAGAGGGTGACCTTGTCTCGGGCAAAGGGCTCCTTCGGCGTCGAATTTTGGGTTGGTTGGGCCCCGTTTGCCCTGGAAGGCGTGCCCCGAGGGGCATATTTTCTGTTGAAGACTCCTCACGTGGGTCTTCACTCCCCGAACTGCGGCGGACTGCTTTGGGGCTCTTTTCCCGAGGGCGTACCGGTGAAGGAGACCTTTGGGTTTGAGCTTGTTGTGGCCATCTTCTGTCTATCTGTTGTGTCATCTCAGCCACAACAGAGCGTTGGAAGTCACGGAGGAAGCTCATGGTTATGACCAGAGGACGTTCCTCCTCGGGCGTGGAAGTCCCTGGAAAAGTTTGCTCAGCGGCCGGTTGGACTTCAGGCGCGGACGGGGACTTCGGGAGTCCTTTGTCCTTAGAACGCCGAGTCTCAACGACGGCAACCTGAGGGTGGGTTCCCACAGACGGCGCCAAATGATGTCCGGAGACGTCTTCGCTGGAGGACATGGTGGTGTCTGGAGGGACTTCCTGAGGAGGAGAACGCCCGAAGTTGAGGTTTCCCAGGGAGTGGTGCCTGAAAAGCCCAAAAGGAAAGGTTAGGAGGTCCCCAGGATGTTTTTCCGGGGAGGAGCCTCCGACGCCCAAGTTAGTTCTCTAAGAGGTGAAGGAAAGAGAGCACTCAGGGGTTTAGTGGCCTTGCCTGCTCGTATCCTCTCAACTGACTGACCAACCGTTTGCAAGGGGCTGCTCTTTGGTATTTATAGAAGTGTCTGGCCCGTTCAGATCGTGACACGTGTTCGGTCAGATCTGCTGTGTACCTTTGGACACAGGGGACAAGTAGCTGTTTGTAGGCTCCCTCGAGCCTTGGTCCGAGACAGGTTGTGACAAGACCTGGGCGGCGTCGGCGTGTCAGAGCGTCATTTGAGGTGACATGGTGCGTCTGTGGGCGATGTGTCAGAGGCTCCTTAAATGCTCCTGCCGTACTCCCGATGTCCTTTGGGCGAGGTCGTTCTCTGGGACGAACACCCTTCTTCGGGAGTTATGCTCGCAGTTCGGGGCGCTGCCTAGCTCGCAGTTTCCGCCTTCGGGAAATCCTCTCTTGCTTGCGGTAGCTGATTCTTCTACCCCGAAGGCGGTCCGTTTAATCCTCCGAGGGGGCTGTCTGCACCTTTTGGAGCTCTCTGGGGTACTAGGCTAGATCCCGAGTTCGAGGCACTGGAATTCGCCTAGTCCGAGGTCAGTACTAGTGCCTCTCTCGGATGGTGCCAGGCTTCCCGAGCATGCTTTTGATAGGAGGTACGTTCTAGGAGAAGCGATAGTCCTTCGACTATCATTAGTGTAAGGAATCCATTTATGTGGTACTTGTTTCCATACAAAGAGCATTATAGGCATGTTTTCATGAAATAAAAAGGATATTAGTGACTCATCTAAGCTAAGCACTATCTTAGTGATAGTTTGACATTGAACTATCTTAATGGTGGTTTTTGCATCCTTGGTAATGAAATTTCATGAAAATGTATAGCTCGGATATAACTACTGAAATGTAATAAATGAAAATGAAGTTAGAGTAAGTTTAAATAACTAGTTAGGTTAACTTATTTTCTATGTCTTTTATTAGTTCTAGGATATGATAAGTTGCACTACATATGTGTAGCACATGATTCATCATATATGTGCATGTCCTTATATGAGATAGTTGTATTGCATGTATGCCATACATATCCATTATATATGTAGCTTACATCACAACAAAAAAATCAAATATATGTTTAGACATAGGTTGAAGGTTTGTTTTCTCACATAAATAACCTACCCCTGTTCTTAGAGTTTGAACAAGGATGAGACTGCTAAAGTCTTGAGTGTAGGTCATTGCTTAAATTAGTCACATGTGATTCAATAGAGACTTATAGAGACTTACATCCAAGTGGGAGTCACATAATCCAACTTGGGACAACTTTAGAGTAAAAGTCTTTTTTGATTTAAACTATTTATTTGAGACCAAGAAATGGTGTTAGTCACATGTGACTCAATAGAGACTTACATCTAAGTAAGAGTCACATAATCTAACTTATGACAACTTTAGCATAAAAGTCATCTTGATCTAAACTATTTATTTAAGATCAAGGTAAGGTGTTAGTCATACCATGTTTATATGCCCAAACATATATCATAACCTATGCGACCAAGTGAATTCCCCATATGTGAGAAGTTTGACACTTGAATGGTTTATTAAACACATATGTTCCTAGCGGGAGTTAACATGGAGTCACACAAAACACAATGTTTGAGAGGGAGATAGACATCTCCTAAATAGTGGTTGTCAAATATTGTGATTGTGTACACTAACAAACTATGGCACTTGTACATATCATATCTGTCTTCTGACTTGTTAAATTGACCATAGGAAGAGAATAAGTAAGTTTTCTCTTTTCTTACTTATTTGTGAGTTTCTTTTGCTATGCCCCTACTCACTATTGACTATTATTTATTGATTTAAAGTTATAGTGTTATTTTATTGAGCTTTCTATGACTATGATAATTTGGCCAAATGTGTTTTTCATTGGGTAATCACTAGGTTTTAAGTTATTACATAGTAACTGCAATATGAAAGACTCTATAGTGTGTTTGCAAATAGATGCAAATCACAATCTGATTGAATGTGTTGCAAGCTAGATAGTGTATACATTGTCACCTATACTTGTGTACGAGTGCTCATAAGTAGTACTTAATGTAATATTGTATAACTTAGTATACTACATAGTGATTGTAATAGGAAAGACTCTATGATAATTTGGCCAAATATGTTTCTTATTGGGTAATTGTTAGGTTTTAAGTTACTAGATAGTGAATGCAATAGGAAAGATTCTATAGTGTGTTTCTAAATCGATGTAAATCATAATCTAATTGCATGTGTTACAAGCTAGATAGTTGATACACTATCATCTATTCTTGAATATGAGTGCTCGTAAGCAGTACTTAATATAATATTATATTACCTAGTTGTTGGGTTTCGGGAGCCAAACAAGCGCAGCGGAATTTAACCGAAACCCTCTAGGATCTAAGTGAAACGGGGTGTTCGAAAATTTTCATACCTAATTTTCAGTTGAGATCTCTCACCCAACTGTAGAGTCGAATCACAAAACCTGAACAGTTGACGTATTCAAGCTCTCTATGGTATCCACACGAGCCTCTCAGGATCACCACGCTTCCACCACGTCCCAGTAGATGCGTTTCTCTTGTGCTCGCAATGCTAGCTTACGTCCTCCAAGGAATTGCAAGAGAAGAGTGCGGCTGTCCTTTTGGGAGGCTAGGGCAAGAAGCTACGAATTTCTCACTAAAAATTATATTTATAGTGAGACTCAACTTTTAGGCCTAATGGGTTTCAAAGCCCTAATCCAATTAGGCTTTAATTTCAGGCTTAATAATGGCTCAACTCTTGGGCCCATTATTAATACAAAATTATAGTGAAACCATAACCCAAATAATTAGCCCCGTGCACTCTAATGATCCAAATAGCTCTATATGTGTGACCCAATAGGCTCTTACTACATTGGCAATGATCATAAATCACATTTATGATCATAAGTAATGAGAGGTGTCTAGCAACACATCATTGCTACCCAAGTAATAAGATTGTCGGTGATTTGACTAAACGTTTATGATCATCATCGATATATGTCATTGTCCCTTTGTCCAAGATATCAAGACTAAGCACGAGACATGGAATGTGTCACTCTCGTATAGCCCAATCCGTTTCTTGATTACCGAGTAGACCAACTTAAACTGATGACATTGATATCGTATATCACCTCATCCGACCATGGCCATGCATTTTTCTAAGTCTTACTCTATCAAGGGGCCCGAAGATATCACTCCCATTACATAGGAGGGATAAATCCCATCTTGATCATACAAATCCCTCCGCATGATATGTGACATACCCAATGACCTCCTTCAAGTTCACTCAGTTACGAGCAACAAAGGAAAGTATCAAAGTATGTGACTCACATGTAGGGAACCTTAATGATCTTAGGTTGAAGGACTACATATACCATTATCACTATGAGAATCACTTGTGACATTCATATAACGATCCATGTAGTGTTCTCATGGTGGGTCGGTCCAGTACACAAGTTCTCCAACTTGTACCCATATGTAGACTACATATCTTATATTAGTCTTCACATAAGCTAGTCGTTATGTAATATTGCAACCCGCTCCACAATAATACTAGACCAGGGACGTTTGAGAATATCATTATTCTAGGGTTACAATTATGTTTATTACGTTATGCAGAAACAAAACAACAAACATAATTGCTGGATTAACGCCTTAATAAAATATCATGACTCAATGTACAAAAAATACAATCATCTCATGATTAGCTTTTAATGGCGTTGGGTGAGGCCATTGTTTGTGTTCCCGCCGTGGCTCCACGACGGGGGTAACAGGGACCTCCTGAGGAATGTCGTGCGTGACCATTCGATGGTGGCTAGCGGTGGCCGTGAAGGGTTTCCGGTGCTGGGAGAGCCTAAAAAGGGGACGCCCCCAAGTAGTCCGGCCTGAAACATACAGAAAACAGGGGTTAGGAGGTCCCCGGAGTGGTTTTCCAGGGAGGAGCCACCGACGCCCAAGTCAGTACCTCTAAATGACAAAGAGTAAGCACAAAATAGATTTGCCGGGAGTGTTTCTTTGGTATAAACAGAGGGGAAAGAATCTCACCGGAGGCGTTTTTCTGGCATGTCCAGAGGAAAAAAAAAACGGGGGGAAGCTAGAGCCTGGAGCCCCAAAAAACCCCTGTCCAGCCCCCCTTTACCGAGAGTCTTTCCTACTGTAAATAGGAGAAAATGAGCCCCTCTGATTGTGACACATGTATGGACGGATGTCGCCCGTACCTCTGAGCAGAAGAGTGGCCAGCCGTCTGCAGGCTTTCTCGGGCAGTGGTTTGTCGAGAAGCGTGTCTCAGCGTGTCAGAGCACAGACTGCAGTGGCCTGTCAGAGTGCTTGAGGTCAACGTCTAGTGCGTACGGGCGAATATGTCAGAGACTCCTTCGAGTCACCCATTGCTCCTCCGAGGTCCCTTCGGCCGACGTTACCTTTTAGGGGGACGAGCAATGACCTCTCCTCGGGGTGATACCGTTTCTTCGGGGTGTTCTCATTCTTCCGAAGTCGGTTCATTCGTCATCTGATGGAGAGGCGATATGGTAGTTTTCCGAGGTTGGTACGATGGGGCTTCCGAGGTCGTATATCTTAGGTGTTTGGCCCCCTCTTTCTCCGAAGTTAGTGGGCCAGGGCGATAGCACTTCGGCTATCACATGCCCTCATTCGGAAAGCCGGAGTGTAACTTCAGCTTGCAGCCCTTTCAGGAGCACTTTTCAGAGGATCCGGCTTATATCGTTTGCAAGGAAGGTACTTCGCCATTTTAAGGGCATAGTTCGCTCGGGCGGATGTCGCATAACTGACTTTCGGCATCCTCGAGATTTCAAATCTTATTTTTTCTGTCTTAAATCAATGGACTGTCATGCCTTGAAACTAGGCTTGTCAATCTGGGGATGCACCCAAATCTTCAGGATGTCAGAAAACGTGCCCTAACTTCTCGCGATGATCGACACGTGGCAAGCGTCACTTGGGATTGCACTTCTTTTTTGCGCGGGAAGAGTAATCATGGTGATGTTTCACTCCCACGTAGCAGTTATGACGCCTTTTCAATTGCCCTTCCCTGCTCTATATAAGCCTCCCTTTGCCATTCTTCTCATTTGTTTTTTCTTTGCTCTTACCCTTGCTCTCGTTTTCTCTCGCCTTTTCCATCTCTTTCAGCGACGGTCTGCACAGTGGAGCGATTTCCGACCATCATTTACGACGGCATCTCTTTCAGCGACAGTCTGCACGGCGGAGCGATTTCCGGCCATTATTTACGACGACATCCAGGAATCCTGACTTCGGCAAGGCTTTTCGTGAGTGCCTTCCGGGGGAATCGTTCGACTCCTGCTAGCTTTTTTTTCAATTTTTGCTGACGTTTTCCTTTCTTTCCGAAGCTCCTTTTTTGGCTAACCGTTTTTGGACTCACTTCTTCAGCTTCAGTGCCCTTTTTGGACTCATATTGATGCTTTTCCCCTTTTTCAGAGATGGCTGACGATTCTGCCGCCTACTACAAGAGTCTCTTCCTTGGTCAGGTAGAGAAGGGAGAACAAGCAAAGAAAAGTGGCTCCAAAAGACGTAAGTCTACTGGGAGCGGACCATCTTCGGCCAAGAAGTCAAAGAAGAGAGCCCTTACTCCACCTTCGAAAGATGTGGTGGAGGTCGATGAAGTTATTGCTACCTTCACCAAGGTTGCTATCTCAACCGATGCGATAGCCACTTCCACCGACGCTATTGCGACCTTCGCCATGGTTGATGTCACTCCGATATCCACCAGGGTTGCTGCCCCCTCCGAAGTAGCTACAACATCTTCTCAGGCTGATACTGCTGCAGCCGAGGTGCCCGCCGGAGTAGTCACCATTTTCACTCCGTCAAGTCCTACCTCGTCGGTGGAGCTTTTAGGCTTTTTGCCCGAGAGTCCTACTGTTAAAAAGCTGGAGAGACGTCGCAAGGACAAAGGCAAGTACATTCTGGCCTTTGTGGAGGAGGTTACCGGGGTTGCGCCAGGTTTGTGTCGGATTCTTTTTTGACACCTCCTCCTTCATAACTTGTGTTTTCAGGGAGCCCTTCCTGACTTGCGCCCCTCCATTTTGCAGAGGACCGAGCGGCCCCAGTATGGATGGTTGACCATGCCCGAAGACGGGCTTTCCGGGACTCCCTTCTCCCGAAAGACAAGGTTCCGAGGGAACCGTTTTGGTCTTTCACTGAGGACATGAACTTGTTCTCTAGGGATTGCCAAGAGATGGCTCCCCAGATGGCGAGGGGTGTTCTTACTGAGGCTTCTTCTAAGGCAGTTGCCGAGGAGTGTGCTTCTGGGGATATCCTCGCCACTAGAGTTTCTGAGCGCGCCGCTCAGGTGATCCTTTTGGCCTCTTTTTTGCCCAAGTGTTTTGCCTTCCCTTATGCTGCTATCACTGAGGATTTTCTCCTTCTTCTTCGTAGCTTTTGGTACAGTGAGCACCTCCGAGTTTGGGCGGCAGAGCAGTCTTCTGCCCGAGCTCGGGCTGAAAGTGAACTAGAGAAGGCCAGGCTCTTCTGTATTAACTCGGACATAGCTAATGTCGAGTTGAGGCGCATAGCCAGGGAGGAGGTGGTCCAGCTCCGGGATGTTGAGGTTATTCAGAAGGAGAAAGAAGAAGAAGCTGCCCTTCTGAAGAAAACTCTTGCCGAAAAAGCGGCTCTTCAAGCCAGGGTCTATTTTCTGAGGAGGAGCGCGATGAAGAGAAGGAACGTAAAGGGATTGGTGAGGAGGATTGCCGATCTTAAGGAGGAGATCCTGGGTCTCGAGAAAGAGGTTGCTGGTCTTGAGAATGAGGCGGACTTGCTAGACGTAGAAAAGGACAAAGCCGTCCAAATGTCGAAGGTGTCCTTTCAGGACGGCTTCTGTCTAGCTCGTCATCAATTTCTGCAACGATACCCGGACCTCGAGACCTCCTTTCTTGCGGCCCTGGATATTCCCGAGGGTCCTCGATGGACTTGGTCGAAAGCTGATTACCTCAACCTGCCACCTGTTCCTTTACTTGCGCCGAAGGCGACGGCTAGAGACACGGGAGTCGAAACTTCTCGCATCGCTGGGGATCCTTAGACATCCTAGGGTTTTTCATTTTCGTGCTTCTCTTGTACTCCTCTTGTACCAAAGACCTTCTTTAATGGATTCTTCTTCATTTCTTCGCTTTGTTTGGCTTGAGCAATTTTTGTTTTCCAGTTGCCTTGGCTACTTTCAGCTAGGGGATTTCGGAAAGTCATTCCTTGCCCTTTCTACTGGCCGATCTCGCTTTCTCGGCTATCAGAGACTTTTCAGGCGAACACTAGTCTGTCTTCGTTGATTGCCTTTGATGGACGTCGTGCCAACCCTTTTTTTTTTTTTAGAAGGAAAACATAGCCTTCGAGCACGTGTGCTTCAGCTTTGTTCGGCGGGTAACCTGTACAGGAGAAAAGAGAAATTTCTCTAAGTATAGCTTGTTCATCTAAAAATTCTAAGTATAGAACGAAATTCTAAGTATAGAACTCTTCTAGGGTATTTCTCGATTTTGTCCCTTTGACGCTGCCAATTTGATAATGCTCTCTTTTGGACCTCGCCCTGGATCACACGGGGTCCTTTTTCCTAGTGGCCGAAGTTCTCCCCTGAGGTAGTTCTTAGGGTTGTGTCTTGGCCCTTCGGAGAATGAGATCTCCTTTTGGCGTTCGGCGCAATTCCGCGCTCGCAGCCGCCTTTTATGGAGAAAACACTTCTGAGCTCGTTCATGCTTCGGCGAGTGGCTGATAATCCTCTCTTTCGGACCTTGCCCTGGATCACGCGGAGTCCTTTTTCCTAGTGGCCGAAGTTCTCCCCTGAGGTAGTTCTAGGGGTTATGTCTTGGCCCTTCGGAGAATGAGATCTCCTTTTGGCGTTCGGCGCAATTCTGCGCTCGCAGCCACCTTTTACGGAGAAAACACTTCTGAGCTCGTTCATACTTCGGCAAGTGGCTTGAGTTCGGTTCCCCAATCCGAGGCTATTTCTTTCTTTGCTGAGCATTCCTCCCGAGCTCGTTCTTCCTTCGATGCTTGGCTAATCGGTCGATTTCAGTCGTCAAACCGAGAAGCAAGGTCCTTTTTCCGCCGAACACTTGCGCTTCACTTGGTAGCTGTATTGTTCCCAGTGGGCACTGGTCTTTGCAAGCGAGTAAAGAAGGTTTTCCCTGTGGTTTTTCGGGAAGTTTTTTCTGATAATTCCCAAATTTATCAAGGAATTTTTCCCGGCCATTCTGGACCTTCTCCCCTTTGCTTCTCCCAACTTTTTCTGTAGTCCCTTGTGTACAATTCTATTTGGGGGCTCCACTTGCTTGTTGCTTCAGAACTAAGCTGGTGGACCGAAATGTCCTTTCACTCCGAAGTTAATGGCGAACTTTTTGGCCTTCTTTGTCTAAAGACTGAAGCCATTACCGGCTATAATATGCCATCTTCGTGCGTCATGTTCCTTTAAGCAAGCTTTTGTATACCTTTTGCCTGCTTGATCAGTAGGGGTTCTGTCTTGTCTCGCGAAACGAAGTAGTTTACTGCTTTTTTATAACATTATACTTCATGCGTTGTTGGCAGTGGACCGTATTTGCCCTTTTTTGTAGAGGGCTGAGGGCAGTCTCTCGGGGTTACCCACTCCGACGGGAGTCTTTCGGGTATTTTATTCCGAAGGCAGTCTTTCGGGGTTACCCACTCTGACGGGAGTCTTTCGGGTATTTTATTCCGAAGGCAGTCTTTCGGGTGCTGGTGCATTTTTTGCCATTCTCGTCCTTTTTGGACGCATTTTGTTCGCACCTCCTTTTTTTTGCGCTGCTCTGCACCCTTTTCTGCCGATGCCTTTCTATAACAGGCCTGGGCTTCCCTACCGATGTTATTCCTCTTTAATCAAGGAAGACTGTCCGAAACATTTTCTGTACTTTTCGCCATTTCATGAAGATTTTCAGGATTCTTGGGAGATGCCTCTTTGCGGGGCATTTTTTTGCATTCTTCACCACTTCGCGAGGGTTTTTCGGGACTCTTGGGAGATGTCTTTTTGTGGGGTTCTTCCTTCCCTTGTCCTAGGTTTTTATTCCTAGCAATGCCGGGCTTGGGTGGTTCAACACTTTATTAACCGAATATGCTAACTCAGGTGACTTCCCTATCCTTGGGCCTCCGAGGTACCGTTCCCGCGCCGCAGTGTTTTTGCGCCTAGGATTTCTTCGGCTGGGAGTTCTTTCTTTTGGATTTCACCTATATTCGGTCCTCGTTGGATTTCCCTTTTTTTGTTTCTGGAATTTCGGCAATAGCCTGCTAGCGCCTGGGGTTATATTGCCCCTCTGGGCTTGTGTGCGATGTAATATCTTTGGAGTTCGGTGCACTTGCCCGATTACCCTATTCCCCCTGACGTCGCACGGGGGCGGCTCATTTTTGGACGATGGTAGTGTGTCCGTTGGAGTAGGATCATAGCCTTTTGCCTGTTTAATATCAAAGCGTAGGCTTCTTCTCAAGGTAGTGGATTCGGTGTTGCTACCGGAGAAACAGCAACCTTTCTTTGGCCTGAACTCTTTCGACGGGGAGGTCTGGATAGCACCGACTCTACTTTTCCCGTCCATCATATTCCGAAGGGAAGCACGTCCTTTGGGTACTCATCCCACTACTCTTTGTTTTCCCCCTGAACTCTTGGGTCACCACTTCTTCTCTCGTCGAAAAGGTTGAGAGAGGAGACTTCGGCTCGAATTTGCACATGACCATCTTCGGCCTACCCGCTGCACTACTTCGACCACGGCGACGCGTGGGAAACTATGCAGGAAAGCCACGGCGATATCCGGAGGAGGATCATCCTCGGGATGGGAAGTCCCTGCACTTAATTGTTCGGCCGCCGGGCAAGTCTCCGGCGCGGACGGGGGCCTCAAGGAGCCTTTGTCCTTAGAACGCCGAGTTTTCGACCACGGCTGCCTGGAAATTTCCCACAAACGGCGCCAAATGATGGCGTTGGGTTAGGCCATTGTTTGTGTTCCCGCCGTGGCTCCACGAAGGGGGTAACAGGGACCTCCTGAGGAATGTCATGCGTGACCGTTCGATGGTGGCTAGCGGTGGCCGTGAAGGGTTTCCGGTGCTGGAGAGAGCCTGAAAAGGGGACGCCCCCAAGTAGTCCGGCCTGAAACATACAGAAAATAGGGGTTAGGAGGTCCCCGGAGTGGTTTTCCGGGGAGGAGCCTCCGACGCCCAAGTCAGTGCCTCTAAATGACAAAGAGTAAGCACAAAATAGATTTTCCGAGAGTGTTTCTCTAGTATGCACAGAGGGGAAAGAATCTCGCCAGAGGCATTTTTCTGGCATGTCCAGAGGAAAAAAAACGGGGGGAAGCTAGAGCCTGGAGCCACAAAAAACCCCTGTCCAGGCCCCCTTTACGGAGAGCCTTTCCTACTGTAAATAGGAGAAAAAGAGCCCCTCTGATTGTGACACGTGTATGGACGGATGCCGCCCGTACCTCTGAGCAGAAGAGTGGCCAGCCGTCTGCAGGCTTTCTCGGGCAGTGGTTTGTCGAGAAGCGTGTCTCAGCGTGTCAGAGCACAGACTGTAGTGGCCTGTCAGAGTGCTTGAGGTCAACGTCTAGTGCGTACGGGCGAATATGTCAGAGACTCCTTCGAGTCACCCATCGCTCCTCCGAGGTCCCTTCGGCCGACGTTACCTTTCAGGGGGACGAGCAAGGACCTCTCCCCGGGGTGATACCGTCTCTTCGGGGTGTTCTCATTCTTCTGAAGTCAGTTCATTCGTCCTCTGATGGAGAGGCGATATGGTAGTTTTCCGAGGTTGGTACGATGGGGCTTCCGAGGTCGTATATCTCAGGTGTTTGGCCCCCTCTTTCTCCGAAGTCAGTGGGCCAGGGCGATAGCCCTTCGGCTATCAGCTTTTGGGCACAACACTGACACTAGTGTACTATAGGATTTAAGTATAAATTGACTTTCAAGATGGATGCATCCCGAGTTTGATACATGACAAATAGTTTATATGCAAACTAAAAAAAGATGTGTTGTACCCAAAATATGTATCAACAAAGTCTTGAGGCATATAGGCATGATTAATGATATATGTACAATTAATGAATTTTAATTTATTTAAGGATCTTTGGTTAGTTTAAGAATTTGTGGCAAAGATAATTCTCCTATGTATGTTTTACCACTATGCAGGGAGAAGATCTGTTATCATGTCTAGGGTCACTTGCCTAAACTTGCATATGTCAGTTTATCTTTTGTGATAGTGTGTTTCAATTGTTCATTATCCATAATCCTTATGTTACATCAAGTATATCTAGTGCGAGTAGGAGTTGTTGGAATTTAGTTAACAAGAGTGATTGCTAAATTCCATAGATAGATTAAGATATACTTGTTTAACTACTATTTAATTTGGTCACACCCTACATTGGTGCTATCACACCAACTCACATCGTCGCTTCTAAAATTAACGAGAGACAGTTAAGTGGTTAGGATGATGTGGCACATGTGAGTGACACACCTTGGAACCAATAGGAAGATGTCATGTGGTGATTATGTGATATATGGATAATTACATATTAACTACCCCATAACTACTCAAATTATAAAAGAATATGACTTTTAGATGAAATGAGATGTCCATCACAACATATATGACCCATGGGGAGGTAGTTATATTATAACTACCTCGGTTAGTGAAATAACATAACTTTTAGTGAGGGATCATGTTTTAGATGAAATAACACAACCTTTAGAAGGTGATTATGGCCTTAATTTGAGAAGACACAACTCATAGATGGGTTGTGACTCAATAGCCGAATGAACACATCCCTTCTAAGGGTGGTTATGACGGTATTTTAAGGGAAGAAGTTGTGGGAGATAGGTGCAACTCTTGGCAAACTAATAGAACATTTTATGAAGAGTTATTATGACTATTTTATGAAGAGTTATGACCCTGCATAAGTACCAATTCACCTCTATAAATAGAGGACAGTAGAATTATGCAAATAGGGTTGTAAGAACAGAACTTTTAGAGGCTCTTTTTCTTCTAGTTTGTTTTACACACTTCCTTCTCACCATAAAGGGAATTTTGGATAAGTATTGGGTAGTGAATAAGCATATTTAGTTACTTATATTTTCAAGGTAATTAAATATCCGATCCTAGGTCTTCACAACAAGTCACATCTTCCACAATATACTCAAAAAGGTATCTTTCATCAAAAGGATTATCACTCATTTTCTAGAGTGATAATTAAGTTCCCTTAATTTCCACATTTATTTTATATAGTGGAAATGAAATTGTTCATTAGTTGTGCACTAATGTTCCCTCAGTTAGACAGGTATACTTTGTGACCTATGACCTTCCCACACGAGAATTTTTAGCAGTTTACTTGCCCATCACAGATATATTCATGAGTGATGGATTACGTGCACCACTTACCATCCCTAATTCAAGTTCAAGAATACTTTAACAATAAACCGAGCCTCCCCATCTAGACCACTGACAACCAACATAGCTTCCCATCTTCACTGTCCATTCTTCCACAAGTTGTGGTAAAAAAGTAAAATGTAAGCCACCAAGTCTGTGTTAGCACCTCTCTCATCAACCCGTAATTATCATTTTAGAAGCTCAAATTGATATCAAAAGCATTAAAGCTAAATGGCTATTTTCTATTCTTTCTGGCTCTACTTCATCATCTTTATTGATTTTTATGCTTTTCATGGTTTGGTGCATAAATCAATTAGATGTTGCAAATTCTCAAAATGATTTGGCAATTAGGCATCAGGTAGTGGCAAGGGCATAGTTGGATTTTGGGAAAATTGAGCCTAATTAACCTCCATTAGCACTGCAAAATTTTGGCTTTATCTGATGGAAGGCAGAAAGCATTCTTGAAATTACATATGATTAATGTCAAAACTTTATGTTTTGCTAGATTATTAGCCAACTCGGTGAGAACCAGGATATTTTACAATTTGTGGCAATTGTTCAAAACTAGAAAATTAAAAGGGCCTACTAATCCTTTCACAGTTGAACTTTGCTAACTCAGACATTTTATTCCCTAAACTTTGATTCGGGTTCACTCAACCCTCAAAATTTTGAAATTGATACCTTTTACCTCTCGACCCACTTAAATGGTTGTTTAAGTTATGTGAGAACTAAAATGAACATAAAATAAAAAGATGAATAACTAATTAATCATTTGACTCAGACTTTTACATTATTTCAATTATCTACTTCAATATTCTAAATTTGACCAATTTAAGGAATCACCAACTCTGTACAATCTAGATAATCCAAGCTGTATTTTGCACCATAATTTGATTCATTCAATTCTAGTATCTAACTCGTTTCATAGAACTAGATTTGTTTTTTTAATAGAACCTCAAAGATATATTGATAGACCAGCAAGATGCTGAATTATAAGAAGTTCAACTATAGCAAAAAATCACTTGGAAAGTAAAGCCTAGACCAGAAAATAGACTATACCCTCAACCAAATATTTAGTCTAAACTAAAGCCAGTTATTACATGCTAGAAGAGGGTTCGATCTCCATTAAAAGAAAGGTATATAACTGCCTTTACCTATGTAAAAAGTCCACATATGAGAGATATTTATTCTTGAATATTAGTGAATCCACTGCACGATATTGTCCATTGAATATATTACTGTCCATGTGTTCCAAATCATCCACAAAGTTGCTAAGACCTCTGCTTCGAAAGCTAACCACACCTACTTATTTTGGGATATTATAGGCCATTGATTCGAGATGCAATTGATGGAGCAACCTAATACCAATGAGTAAGACCACCACTTTGAAACTGCAGACCAAACCTGTGATGCAAATTTGCATTGAACCAGTAAATGTTCGTCATCCTCAATAAACTAATGACAAAGAAGGCAGCTGACTTCCTGAAGGATTATGCCCCTGCACATTAAATTTAGTCTTGTTGGTAGCCACCTTTATGAAGCTTTCCACGCAAATAGCTTGACTTTCAATGGTGCCCGACTCTTCCACTTGAAACAATTTGAGTTTTAGTACTCCTTCGTCGAGTTTAAGGTCCGCCAGGTTGGATACTGAGTTGACTAAGCGGCCACCTTGATTGCTAAGATCCACTGCAGCTCGTTAGGAACATTAGCCACCATCTGGACTCCATCCAAAACCTGCAGCAATGTATCCATCTTCAAACACTCCCTTCCTATAGGATCTCTCCTCCAATTACTTGTCCAAACCCACCTAATCCCACCAATCTTCCCATTCTTCAATTCCCACATCCTTTTCTAAGGCTATTTAATACAGTCCTTCATCTTTTGTTTTATCTTCGTTTCAGTCTTCATATATCCTAAATGGTCATTTAAGTGGGGTGAGAGGGTAAAATGTACCAATTTCTATAGTTTGAGGGACGAGTGAACCTGAGTCAAAGTTTAGGGTGCAAAAGGTCCAAGTTGGCAAAGTTCAGGGGGAGAAAAAAGGTTTTAGGTCGAATTAATAGTGCTATGAGTTTATTGCTTATATAGTCCCTGAAATTTTGTGTTTCAGACACTTGTCCTAGGTTCATATGTTTTAAAAATATACGTGATCTTTGTTTTTTATGACATGGCCATTTTGCTTTTACAAAACATGCATCTTTGATTGGAACACGTACAAATGGACATTGAATTGATGTTCAGTGGCCAATTTAAACTAATTTAGTAATGTTAGTGGTTTATTTGGCTAAAAAAAATCATTAGTGGCTTACTTGGCTAACATAAAACATCATGGTTTTGCAGCCGCCATGCATATGTTTTCTCTACGTTGCATTTCTCCTTTCTTTCTCGAGCCTCCGACCAGTTTTGGTGCAAACCATTTGAATACTAGTCCAAGCCAGGTCAGCTTATTTACTTTGTTTATTCCACCCGATCAACCATCTTTATTTTTTTTCACTATTTCTTCTTCTTCCTTGTGCTAAGGTGTTTTTGAATAATGGATTCATAATGGTATTAAATTTTTTTTAATCTATTTATTATATATTAGACTTTATGTTAGTTGATCTACTACTAGGTTTTGATCCACCTTGTATTTGATCAGATTGTCTAGTGTTCATTTTGAATATTTGGCCATTCTTTATCTAGGCTTTATTTCAATTATTTGTGAATTATCTATTCTAGATATATTTTAGTTTACAAAAAAAATTCAGTTTATTCCAATTCTTTTCATTTCATTCATTATTACATAAATAAGTAGTTTGTTTAGCTGTCAATTTTATGTTTCTATTGTTTATTACAGTCTTATGCTATTGTTGATTTGTAAGATGTCATTTGACTCATTCTTAATTAGAATGACACATCTTTTGTAAAAAAAAAAATGAAACAATATGGTTTTATGTTATTTTTTCCTATATATAATTAAGGACAAAATAGCAATTTTGCCACTAAACTATAAGAGGTAGATTAATTTTTCCATTGACCTTTTTTTTCAGGCAAATTTGAAATTAATCTTTTCAAAATCTGTAAATTTGATATTAATGTTTTGTAATGAGAACAAATCTACCATTAGCTGTTAAAATTGCTTAACCATGCCAAATGAGATTATTTGCACTGTGGCTCATAACATTTTATTATTGTACCATTGTAAACCCTAACCTCGACTTCTTGCATAAAAAATCCTTAATATCATTTAAGTGTTTCATTTTTGATATTTTGTAGATGAAAAATATGAGTATGAATGGAAAAATGCCAGTGTCACAATAAATCATAAACACTTACCCATGTGTCAACAATATCGCTAACGTGGAAAATGAAAGGAAAAAAAAAAAAAAAGTAAAAGAACCCAGCCCAACATCTCTGCCAGCCACTCGATCCTCCTCCCTTCCTCACCACCTCTTTTACCCTCACATGGACTCCTCTATCGTCATTACCAGCAGCCGCTTGGCGAGATTGTAGCCCTTCTGAGTAGCCAATCGCCTCTCCCCCACTGTACTCACTTCTGTTGACCAGACCTTCACCTTTCATGCCCGCCTCCCTCTGGTTTTGAATCTCAACCACAATTGCACCATTGTTCAAAATAGCTGCTAGCCTGGCCTACCTGTTGTGTTCACCATTATCATAATCATCGACCTCAAAATTCCTCGATAGTTCTAAAAAACCACGAGGCACATAAAACTAGAATATATTCCTGGAATGTGGGTTTGATTTCTTAACATTTCTAATCATTGTTTAGTTGAGGATTTGATTAAGATGAGTGGGAAGCAGCAAGTGAAGCTAGACGATGAACAGATCACAGAGCTGCAAGATATTTTCCGGTCATTCAATTGGAACAACGATGGTAGCCTTAGCCAATTGGAGTTTTTAGAGTTCATGGTGTTGGTGGTGCCGGAGCTGCTAGAAAAGCCTCCTTATAGCGAGCCGGGAAAGACAGGGGAGGTCAAGGGAGAAAACTTGCCATACCCAGTGGCACCTAGGAGTCTATTTGAAAGCAAAAAGGCCGCGGGGGAGGGAGGTGGAAAAAGAGGCCTAGGTGGAGGATGAGTGGCCTACAAAGATATTGGGCTTTATTTTTTTTTTTTTTTAAGTTTTCCTTTCCTTCCCTTTCTACATCATTGATATTGGTTGACATGTGGGCATGTGTTTATTTTTTATTGTGCCATTGTAGCATTTTCTTGTCCATACTAACGTTTTCCATTAACAAAATATTCAAAATGGAACACTTAAATAATGTTAAGGGTAATCTATACAAAAAATTGAGGATATGGTTCAAAATGATACAATAATAAAATGTTAGGGGCTACAGATGTAATTAACCTGTGACAAATGTGAAAAAATGAAAAAAATGTAAGTTTTAATTCCAAGTGTCATTTATTTGACACCCTGGCCACTATGTTTCTAAATTTATTATTTTCATGATCGTCTTCTGTCCAGGGAACCCTTGTATTCTTTGCCACCCTCAACCATTCTTTCCAATGGCATTACCTCCACTTTTCTACACATCTTGTTAATACTTTGGTAAACATTTCTGAGAACAAATTCTGATAAAACAGAGTCCAATTGATGCATGTGGTACTAAATTCAGGGGCAATGTAGTTTTAGAATGAATGATTGGTGGCAGCGGCTATAGAGGCTGCTTGGTGACAATGAGAAAAATGAAAATAAAAAGGCTCAGCAATGGGGATGTAAGGCCAAAAAAAGAGTTTTAACTTACTTAGGTGTTGTCAAAGGTTTCGGTAGTTAGAGATTAACAAGAAAACTTTTAAGAGCTAGTTTAAGTATTGTGCCATGAAATATTTTCTGAACAAATAGAATATTCCTATTAAATAATGACTAGTAACAAAATTGCTCATAATAAAAATATTAATGACAAATTTACTGGTAAAAGAATAATGATAAAATTACTCAAATGGCAAATTTGTCTATTCTGCCTAGGGCTATAAATGAACCGAACGAACACGAACAAACCATGTTTATATTCATTCATTTAACTTTTAATGAACACGAACAATAAACGAACGCAACTTCTCTGTTCATATTTATTCGTTTATTAATAAACAAACACGAACACGAATATGAACAATTAAAATTGATGGCTACCATAAATTTGAATTGAAGTGAGTTTAGTAATGACTAACAGAGTAATAGGCGATAGTGAGAGATTATAGGTTAGGGCTATGAGGCTCGATTTAGTGTTGTAGCAGGTTCACATTGTGAAGGAAATAACTAATTATATTTGAAGAAGCAAAGATAATAGATTAATTTGGGGGAGATTTAGGCATAATTATGTATATGTGGAGTTAGTGGGCACTAATAAAAATATATGATATATAAAATATATATAATAATAAATGTATAACTAATATATAAATAAACAAATAAATAGACATAACCAAACAAATAAATAAATGAACATAAATAAATAATAACCAAACAATTTGTAAATATAAATAAATAAATAGAACCTTGTTCATGTTTATTTGTTTAATTAATTAAAAAAAAATCTGTTCATTTTTATTTATTTAATTAAATAAATAAGTATAAAAAAACTCTTGCCGAATGGTTCACAAACGGTCCACCGAACTTCTGTATGTTTAAATCCATACTTCTGCTATAATTATACATGTACGTTTCGAAGATCTGATCTGAACCCTACGGCTTTCGCCCATGACCTGAAGACCCCATAATCGTTTATTTGGCGCGCTTCCCGATTTTGGTAGGTTATGCCCACACTAATCGATGGGTCCACCGGTTATTTCTTCTAAGGTTGAAGTTCGAATTTCGGTGCATTCTGAATAGGGTGTTGGGAATCTTGGGATTTCACTTCCCGCTGGAAATGGATTCGCCCAACGGATTCCAAACTCTCGAGGACGAGATCCAAGCGTTCTTCGAGTCCGCCCCTCCTCTTAAAGACCGGTCGGATATCAGACAGAAATTAAAGCAGTTCATCGACTCCAACTCGCTGCC
Organism: Aquilaria sinensis; assembly: GCA_005392925.1. Classification (NCBI taxonomy): domain Eukaryota; kingdom Viridiplantae; phylum Streptophyta; class Magnoliopsida; order Malvales; family Thymelaeaceae; genus Aquilaria; species Aquilaria sinensis. The sequence goes on along the minus strand of SMDT01000907.1, from coordinate 102,862 downwards.
CTCGGGTAAGTATCCGTCTCTGATTTCCTGATTACTGTATTTTACTGCTTCTTTTGGACCTCGCAGTGCGTTTGATTATGTATGTCTTCTGCAATTAATGATGAAATTGCCAATGTTATGATTGTAATTAATATAAATTCATTGCGATTTTATGTTTTTTTTTTTTTAAGAAAATTGTGCATAGAACCCATTTGAAATTGCAATGAACTGAATTCTATTTTGTTTCAAATAGAATATTTCGAGTGGGTCCTTTATGAATTTAGTTTCCTAGGAGTAGAGGGCAGCAGGAGAATTGTGTGCGTGACGTCTGGAGGAACCACTGTGCCTCTCGAGCAACGTTGTGTTCGATACATTGATAATTTTAGCTCGGGCAATCGAGGAGCAGCATCCACTGAGTAAGTATATGTTCATTTTGCTAGTTTACAAGATGAGAGCCTGCTATTTTCAATTAGTAATTGTGCAGTTTCTTATGCAGGTATTTTCTGAAGGCTGGTTATGCGGTTATATTTTTGTACAGGAGGTGATTTCCCTGTTTGTCAGCTCTTTCTTTTATTTTTATATTTTTTTGTGGGGGCGGGGTTGTGGGGGCGTACTCTTTAGGAGCTTATTGGCCCCTGCGGACAATGTAGATAATGCAGGTTTTATGTGCAGGGGCACGTGCCAGCCTTATTACAGAACCCTTCCTAATGATCCTCTCTTTGAGTGTTTTGAGGTCACAGATGAGGCTAATATTCAAGGTTTGTTCTTTATACGCCACCTACAGTGTGATATAAGTATGCGAAAATGAACTTTACTGTATGTGTAGAAGTTCTAAGGTGTTATGTTTTTCTTAATATTTTCCTTAAATTTAGTTCACATTTTTATGTTTGTTTTTTTTGTAAATTTAGTTCACATTTTTATGTTTGTTTGTTTTTCTTCTTTATTATCTCTAGTAAAATTGTATGAGCTATAAGCAGCGCTTTTGGGTACTATTTTTTGGAGTTTGTTATCTTCATCAACAAGGGATGTCATATTGTTGGAACTTCTGTTTCATGGTGGCATATTTTGCCATTACTCTGTCAAGTTCCACGTAAAATATTTGTTGTAGCAAACAATTGCATGTTATCTCATCATGGCTGCTTCAAATATTTCAGTCGGATCATCACATTCTGAAGCAGTGCAGAGAGCCCTTAGGAATCATCATGCAGTATGGACTTATCATAATACTTATATATACTGTCTTTTGAACATCTTATTTATCTTTGCTCTTTTCTTTCTAAATTATAAAAGCATTTAATATGCCATAAATCTACTTTTGTGTTTCATTTGGTTGGTTTCAGGCTGTAGCAGGAGGTCTCCTGCTAAAACTTCCATTTACAACTATATTTGAGTATCTACAGGTAAGCATAAAAAATTAGAATTCCATCAGTTTCATGATAGTTTACAGAGCACACTGGTAGAGAGACATATGCATCATTGCGTGCACATTCATATAGACTACATGGATGCATTTTTCAGTTTCTTCTTTTTCAGAAACAACTCCATATGATGTATATATATATCTTGCTTTCCAGGGGTAAGGACTCATGTTCGTTTGACTTGTTTTTTTGTCAATTGAATGTTAAATACTTGTTGAGTGTTGCTATTTTTGGTGTGCGTATATAATCCTTTGATTTTTATCAACTTTGCCTTCAGCTGAATGTTGAATGTTTTAGAATCTGATAGGAAGAGTTAATCTAGAGAAGTTCATGCTGAGAATGGAGGTTGTTATGCACTGGTTTAGGAGTCACAGAGGATTTTAATCTCATATGAGCTTTTTCCCTCAAGAATGTGTATAGGAGTACATTGAATGATTAGGAGAAAGCCCAGTGTAGTGTTTATTAAATATCTTATGTATAGTGTTTACTAAATAACTTAAGTAGTATTTCTGTTTCAGAAGAAAATGACCAGTTCCTCTTCCATTGTTCAAAAAATTGGTTACTGATACACACTGCTGCATGTAGTTTCCAGCCCCAGCTGTACTCGTATATGCTTCAATAGTAGTTTAGTATAAAGGGGGTAAGTTTGGGGAGCATATCATATATTTATATCCGGTTCATTTAGATATTAAAAAGTTTGAATATTTTAATTGTTTGATAGATGTATGAAATTGTTTATTTTCTATTAAGTGCAGATGCTACATATGGTTGCAACATCAATGAACAGCATTGGCCCTTGTGCAATGTTTTATCTTGCTGCTGCTGTCTCTGACTTTTATGTTCCTTGGAAGAGCATGGTAATTTTTCGAACATAATAAATTGGATGCCATCATCACCATTTGTTAATGTTATTGAGTTATTTTAGTTGCAAAGATAAAGGTTTTGCTTCAACAGGTTTTGTGTAATCTTTGTTCTGTTTGTCAGCTGAAAAAGTAGGCTGCACTGTTGTCTTCTGAAAGGTAGTCTGATTAACTTTGCAGGCGGAGCACAAGATTCAATCTGCATCTGGCCCGTTGGATATGCGACTAATGCAAGTACCAAAGATGCTCTCAGTTCTGAGGAGGAAATGGGTTCCTATGGCCTTTTGCATCTCATTCAAGGTTAAATAATATGTGCTGAATGTTTAGTTTGGAAGTTGGGATCTGTCAAAAAAAGAAGTGTTAGCTGAACAGCTTTAGGCAAAAACTTGCTATAGAAAAGAGTAAAGCATGTGACGTGGTTGATGAATTACACTTCTGGAAGAAACCAATGGCTCTAAACTCTTAGTGTTTAGATCAGAGAAAATAGGCAATTTGTGGTATTTTTATATCTTCAGTAGGTAAACAAGTTTGGCCAGCTGAAGGTCTTCGACAGGATACAAATTGACGGAAAAGATACTTCTACATGTAAAACAGATCAATTGTTTCTTATAGAGGTATATCACTATTGATAGGAACTTGAATCGTGTCTTCTTGTGCTGAAATTTTATCAGTAGTAGTTTGGCAGTGATGGCACATTCATCTTTTGCTTATCATTGTTCTTCCCCCTGCCAACAGCTAGAGACAGACACTAAAATCCTGTTGGAAAAGGCTGACACAGCCCTTAAGAAGTACAACATGCATGCTGTTGTGGCGAATGAGCTGTCAACACGGAAAGAGGAGGTCGTTGTCGTTTCAATTCAGGAAAAGGTTTTAGTTCGCCGAGACATGGAACAGGCTGGTTCTGATGTTGAAAATCCACTGGTCAAACTCCTTGTGGAGAAACACTCCGCATATATAAACACTTCAGATGCGCAATAGTTTAGAAAAACAAAGGTGCATGTAATTTACGCATTTCAACTTTTTAAACGCCGGATCTTCATGTCTGATCTTCCCTGTTCGATTGTATGCCCAAGTACTTAGATCTACTTTCACAGAACTTATAATAAATACTCCTCTAACATCAAGGTTAAAGAGGTACTGCTGTGTTGTTTTTATGCGTAAGCAAGACCACTGGAGAACAATATTCAGGATGAAAGTGGGCATTGATCCAAAAAGGAGATTCAATTAGAATTTAATGAAGTTGTCATCTTACTGAATTTTAGTATTTGATTCATGTTCATTTCCTAGATGACTTCTCAGATGGAACATCTCGAATCGTGCAGTAGGTTTTCTTTTTCTTTTTCTTTTTTTAAAATTTTTATTTCCCATGAAGTATCTCCAATTTTTTTTTATAAGTATATTCAATCTTTTGAGGTAGAATTATTTCTTGTTTTGCGTAACTGAGGCTGTCGCCAGTTCATAGGCATTTTAACCCGTGACCTCACAGAGCCACAATGGCACACAACCTACATTGCTAACCATTGAGGTTTAAAAGTATCTTCAAATGCATGAACCTGAATTACCATGATTACAGGATAATGGAATTTTGGCTTTAGAGAATTAGTGCAGAAGCAATAACGATTATACTTAGAAGACCGAATGTGACAGAATTGTCGATGCACCGTTCGATCTAAGCACTTGAAGTCACTTGCCTAGATTAGACGCAATGTCTTCACATCACCATCTATCAGATAATTTTAGAAAAAATTCGGAAGTTAAAAGTCTCAAATTTATCATTAGTGTTTTTGAGTTGGGACAAGACTATGACTAAAGTTTTCATTTTTTGTTCCAAATTACTACTAATGTTTTAAAATTGACTCAAATTATCTATTGATGTTAACAAGCTAGCGAAAAAGGGGGGGGGGGGGGGGGATCCTAATTATTTGAAATTTTAAAATGATAATGCAACTATTAACAAACTTGAGGATTTTAAGTAATTTATTCATTTATGTAATGCGAACGGAGAAAGTAAGAATTTTTGTGCACCTCGCCTGTGGTTGTCGGTGGCCTTTTGCATCAAGTGACTCAGCTCAACATTTGAAAGACCTAGTTGATTTATCCATTTTCCTTGTTGACAACTAGCGCTCTGATTTCGATTAAATTTTCTAGTAAACACCATCAAGCCCTAGCACTGAAAAGTTGTTCTCCATTTTTATCCAAGTTACTTGTACTTGCTCCTAAAAGTTTTACCTGTTGGATGAGCAATGGCAACGTCTGAAACAATACCAAGAGAAAAGGGAATCACTGAACAAGGAACTAAAGGCAAAGTCTTCTTCAAGAACCATGAGCTCTTGACTAGAAGTCTCTGACTCACCTAGGGTCATCAATTTTTCTTCCATAGTTGTAGAATTTCAATTTCTCTATCTCTCTCTTTCTCACTCTGGGCACACTCTAAGAGCAAAGATTAGAGAGAGACAACAAAGTGTGAGAATAGAGATTGGAGAAGGCCAGCGTCAGCTATGGGGTGAGGTGGACCATAATCATTGGTTTTTATTTTGACGTTGAATAAATGGATATATTACCTAAAATCCTTAAAGTTTTTTAAAATTTACATGATCACTCTAAAATGCTAAACAAGCAATTTTTCTCCTTTTCTATTAGTCTTTTAATGGTCATGAGCCAATTTGAAGCTTTGAGCCAATTATAAAACATTAATGCGCAATTTGAGCCAATTGTGAAATATTAGTGGGGATTTGGGATCAAAAAACATTTAATGACAAATTTGTTCCCAATCCAAAAATATTAGTGGTAAATTTGAGACTTTTGACTTTCAAAAACCCCTTTCCCTAAGTTCGGCCTAACCCATATTTACCCCATTTATTTAAAACCCACACTTAGCCCCTGAATCATAACCTCTATCACGCATTAAGTTAAAATGGTGGGAACAACACTTTCATTTATCATGAAGGTTTGAAAAACATGCAAATCAGCTTCAAGGTTTCATATCAGGCTGCCTCTAACCCAATTTCCCGAAATATACTTCTGACAAATGTTTTAGTTATCCAATATTTTATGCTACAAACAAAAAAATTCTGTTTACTGTTTCAATTTGTTCACATGTAGAATTATCATTTTTTAGGGACAAATATATCTGAGTCAATCCTCTTTTATTCACAAAACTAATTCCCACCCCACAGTAAAAATAGTGTTAGAAGCATGCGAAGTCCAAATTGAGAAGATCAAAACAATAAGTACATAGACTATATAAAGTATTTACACGTTGTTCCTTTTTTTTCCCCCAATATTTAAAATTTATTTTTTTTCTTCATTTCTTCATCCATCACTCATCAATTAAATTTTCTTCCTTTGTAGTCAAACAAGATGTTGAATGGATATCAGTTGGGGTAACTCTGCTTTGACTATGTTAGAAAGAAAATCTAATTTGTTACTGAAGTATGAAGAAATCGAGACAGTTAGTTACTGCAGAGGAGCAGCAGACGAGATCGAGGAGCTGATCGCTGCTGATGCAAGAGCAGTCGAATCCATGCTTATCTTTTGTTTGTTGTAATCTGCTAGATTTGTCGGCCCTTCCATTCCATAACTCTATTTTTATTTGATATTTCTGTTTAATTGTTGTGGCTGTTTCGGTGTTGATTTTTGAGAAGTAGCAAGCCTTTACCACTTCTGGAGCAGTGAAAGTGGGTTTGAACAGTTAGAGGATTCAACGGCTCAAAGCATGGTCTTTCGGTATTGATTTATTAGAAGTACATTTAGGGAAATTGGTAACCTGAAATGAAACTCTTGGGTTGATTTGCACGATTTTCAGATATTCATGGTAAATAAGAGCGTTGTTCCCACTACTACCTTGACTATATTACCACTCCGGCAGCTGCTGGCAAGCAATGGAAGGTTTGAGGTGCTCACGATAGAAGGGAAAGCTTTCAAGTTATGACGTGTTTTAGCCAGAAACCTGTGAATTAGAGGAATGGAGAAGCCAATTTGGAAACAATGATGTATTGTTCAGAAAGAATCACTATACATCATCTGTGTTTCTGGCATTTCCTTTTGCTGTAAAAAAGCATTAACAGATTATAACGTGTATCTATACAAGAAATGTGAGGGTACGGACCACCTACTGAGGCTCATCATCCGAGTCGAGTTCAAGGCCTTCGTCTGCTAAAAGCCGAGTAAGTTCCTCCTCTGCTTTCTTCCGCATCAAATCCCGCTTCCTTAAGACTAGGGTGTGTCGCCTCAGGGTACTATTGAAGTATTCCCTCGACGCCTTCTTCTCTCTAGCCATGATTCTGCGTTCTTCATCTGGGTCAACCTGGAATTCGATGAAAATGATCATGAGGTACATGTGGCAACAGTAGCAGGTACAGGAGGAAGAGCTGTAGAGATGTTAAATCTGTAGCACATAAAAACCCGTCTTTGATTTGCTACTGGACTAGACCTAACTAGAATCAACCAAACTGCTGAGAACAAAACCTTGACAACTCAAAGTGTAATTAGATTCAAAACCTATTTTCAGCTGAACCCTGGATAACAGGTCAGAAACGAAACAAAACGATTACAAACCTACAATAGTACAATACTTGATCTGAAACTTGAAATGATTTGAAATTGAGAATTGTTACAACCTGACACCCTAATCAACATAAATCCAACAAACATGAGTCGAATCAGACCTTTCCATCTTAGCATCTATAAGGAAAAGAACAATATATTAAGAGGAAGATATACTGTTGTAAGATGATGATTCATGGTATGTTGATGATGTAACCAATAGATACTACTGCATTAAGGAGAACCACATTCTAATGTGCCTCAAATTTGAAGTTAGATAATCATGCTCAGTACTGGCATGAGATTCACTTCCTTTCCTTTGCCTAAACTTTAGAGACAATATTCAGCATATCTATGATTGTTCCCAAAAGAAAAACAGCCAAAAAAATGAAATTTCCAACTTGCAACCCTCAGGATATTACATTCTACACAACTAGAAATATGGTTGAACAGTCGAATAGTACCTTGGAACGAGAAAGACGGCGAACACGTAGATTCAGCTCAAGCTGCTGTTGCTCAGCCCAAGCAGTAACTGCCATATCTCCACGCTGATCCCAAGCTTTTCGCTTCTTCATCAGCCATTCCATCCATGCTCGAGATGCCTGCAAAGGAGAGAACATCCAAGAAACAATCAGCAATGGGCTGTGCAATAATGCAATACATAACAGAAGGAAACAAATTTGCTCGAGGAACAACTAAAACGATAACAAGCACTTCTTTTCAAAAGAAAGCAAGGACTGAGCCTTGAACTGAAGCCAAGAGACTGAAGATTGATCATGGCAAGGATGCGACCTCGCCCTCATCAGAAGACTAATTTCATATAATTCCTGAGATGACAGCTCAAGCTGCTAACAAACAGCTCAAGCTGGATAATACTAACAAATTCTACGTCTCTCTTCATGGGTTTTCTATTCAGCAGGGCAATACGTATCCACAAAGCGAACAGCAATATCATGTTAAGGAAGGTTTTACCTTCATGGGATTAACTCTGTGATTCCTATCATATTCACTCCTCTTGTCTGCATCTATTAGCAATTCATAAGCAGCTTGAATCTTGATGAATCTTGCTTCAGCAGTTTCGCCTTCTTCAAGCGTTCCTCTACCATCATAGACTAGAAAACATGAAGTCTACTATAAGTAACATGATTTCCCAGCTGAAATTCTGACAAGTGGAGATTAGAGAAAAACGTACCATCTGGGTGATAGAATTTGGCCAAACGCCTGTAAGCAGATTTGATGCACTCTTCGTCAGCGTCTCTCTCCAGTTCCAGAGTCTCGTAGGGAGACTTCGATTCTTTCCAATTGGACGAAGCTCCGACGACCATTCGCCTCTGATTCATACGAGACCGGGCCACCTTCCTCGAGGAATCGAAGAAATGAGGGAAGACGGAGTACCGCGACGACCGAACTCCGCAATCGGGCTTCTGAAATGAAACTCCGACCCGCGTTCTGGCTTGGATTCTCCGGTAACACGAGAAGGAAGCTGACAAGACCGTGTATGGCCGGTGAATTGCTCTGAGGTTGCTCATTTCCGCTCCGCAAATTTGGGAATTTAGGGTTTCTGGTAGGCAGAAGCAATTTTGCTGTGGTAAGGATCCGCTTCAACGGAGTCGAAGGCGTGAAGGAACAGAAGAGGATCTCAAAATCGACATGTGAAGCTGACTGAATCTTTACTCTCGAAGTATTTTGTTTTTTTATTTTTCGTTATTTTTCCAAATTATTTTTTAAGCGAAAATTCTACTCCTCTCTGTACTATTCAACAAAAAAAACAAAGAAAAATTAATAGAAAAATAAATAATTTTGTTAAAAAAATATTTAAAAATAATTATTAAATTTTTTTAAATAGACTTTCAATTGGTATACAAGCCGAGAAAAATAATTACTTTATATCCAAATAATCACTAATGACTTGTTTTTGAAAGTCATTGTCAAACATTTTAAAGAAAATTTATAATTTTTTTTTTTGAACTTTTACATTTAACTTGCAAGTTGATAGCTAAAGGGATCGTGAGAGGCTTGGATCAGTCACATGGTAAATTATGAACTAGGAAGCTGCATGTGAGGACAATCGTCTAGGTCCTAGGAAGTGTTTCTGGGGAAACCCTCCAACGATCAAATTAGATTTCCAGCAAGTAGGGGAGAGTCAGAAAGTCGTATCTCAGAATTGATTTTTGGATGGGTTTATATAGTTAGGATGAGTTTCAGGTAATTCGCCTTGGGATAGGAATCCCTGTAGCTTATCCTATATTTGTGGGTATAATTTCTTTTAATAAAGAGTTCCCTTGGGGTTTATTTTGGGCCCCCAGGGGCGGCCTTTTTTACTAATCATGATACTTCTAGGGTTTAGACCATCTAAGCCTTTTGCCTATCACAAGTAAATAAAAAAAAGATGAAAAAATAAATATTAAAATGATAGTTTCAATTATAATAGAGTAAAGTGGTACACCAAATATAGTTTTATAAAGATTTATTACGTTGCAAAATGTTTGCCACAGGTAAAGTGCTAGTAATTTTTTTTACTTGCTGATTTTTCCCCCTCTTATCTTTAGTAGCTTGAAAATGTCAAAGAATTAATTGCACTTAAAATTTTCCTTCCTAATACTATAAAAACAATATTGTTTAATGAAAAATTTTAAATTTATCTTAATAAATATACATATTTTTATCACTAAAAAATAGTCAGATTAAAAATGTAAGTTTTGGAACATGAATTTGTTAGTCAAGTTGGATTAACCTAAAATAGCTTATTTTTATTTTTACGTATTTTTTATCCAAAACTGATATTATTTAAAATATGTTGTGGGTAAGCAATATCTTTATACCCATTTTTTATTACTTCCCATTGTAGAATTTTCTTCTCTCAGCCCATACTTGAATGTCTGAGTGCTGCTAATTCTTGCTCAATTGTTATTGCCTTTGGAACCACCTTATGATAACTTTTGACATTTAATTACTACAACAAAGATGCAAGATAGATGTTGCTATTCCAATTGAGTTTTAGTCGTGAAGCACCAACCCATGCAATTGGAAAATGATTGATGAGAGCAGTGGTATTTCTCCTAGTCGCTAGACAACAGTGGCTACGCCTTGACTACCGGCAGTGACTAATATGCTCAGTTGAGTTTCATTTGCTAAGGTATGTTGGCCATCTTAACTACAACAATTGAAAGATTTAGTCTCTATCTTAGCAACTGAAGTTTTAAATGCTCTACTCATTTTTTTTAAGAAAAATTAATTGTTACTTATTTATATTAAATTGGTATGAATATTAACTTATTTTAATTATTAATAATAGAATAACCAAATAAAGAAACAAAAATTGAATTGTGATAGTTAAAGTGGGATCTTGTTAATCGGGCAGGGTTGGCTGAAAAGCTCTAGAGGGTGGTGAACTAAGGATCATGCAACCAAAGACAATGTCAAAGCCCTAGGATGCTTTTTACCAGAGGAAACCCTTTGATGATCAAGTAAGTTCTGGTAAAAACAAGAATAGTAGGCTACAAAGTGAACTTCTCGTACCTTAGTATAGGTTAGGGGAGCTTCTATAGCTATGGGAGATTTGAGTGAATCGTTTCGAGATGAGAATTATCCCACAATTAGGGGATTTTGTTTTCATCTTTACTGGGTTTCCTCTTTGGTTCATTCGGAGCTAGGCTTCTCGTGTCCTATTGCCAACCTTCTTGACATGGGCTGTTCATTGTGGGTTGTGTATAGGCCCATATGTTACCAATAACTCCTTCTCCTTTAGAAAAATGTAAGCTTGGGTCCTACATTTTCAAAGTGGGATCAAAATGTTTCTGCACTTCTTCTAGATGTTCCACTTGATGCTTTGTCATTTTATGTTAAAGTACGATGCCCATCTGTACTATTTGAAGATCCTTTATACGTCGGCATATTTGAAGTGGTGCAGTGCCCTTCATTTCTAATGGCTTCCTGAGGAAGGCATACATACATCGTTGGATTATGGTGAACTTGTGTTAACTGTTCATCTGGCACATATGGTGGGCTCAATAGTCATGTTAGGAGACAAAGTGATGCCCATTAAATGTTGCACCAAAGAAATGACTCGGTGTGACTCTTCTGGTGGTTGTGGTGTGCCACATGTCCTCCTGCTATAAGGCTAAATTTTTTTCTTAATGATGATAGCAGTTTTTGATAAGGTTACCTGAGGGTCTCAACTCTCTCTATAAATAGGGTAAGGTTTTTTACCTATTCTTTTTACCATTACCTACCTTTGTCTCTTGATACTTTTCCTTATTCATCTAAATTCTCTACTTCGATGTTGCTTGGATTTTCTTTCCAGTTTCTTCCCTATTTCAGAGAAAAAAACTTTGATTAAGTAAAGGTGTAAAAATCAGGTTTTAGGTCGGGTTTGCATCCAAACCCAATTTTTTTAAAGCCATAAACAGCTACCATTTCCTAACTTGAATTGACCTAATTTTGTCTTCCAACCTAAATTGACCCTAACCTTAAAAATATAGGGCTAGAGTTAGGTTTACCCGACAACCTACCTCCCACCACTCCTGCCACTTGTCAATGATCTGAATTATGGCGACGTAGGATTGCGAACACATGCTAGAGGCGAATAAAAGTGAGGGAGGGAGGCCAAACGATGGCACGAAGGAGGAAGGAAGGAAGGTGAATGATGGCGAGAGAAACAGGCTGAGGCCAAAGATGGTAAGAAGTGAGGTAGAACGGAGGTGCGAGGGAGGTGAAAGATGAGTGGATGAAGAATGACAACAAATGATGACGACAACGAACGACGATAGTGAGGAATGAAAGAGTGATGGTTGCATGGTGATGGACTAGGGTTAGGGTGGTTAGGTTAGGTATTTATGGTATAGGTATGTGGGTTGGGCTAGGATGGGATTGGGTTAGGAATAGGAATGGGCTGGGAATTGTTAGTAATTTCAAGTTGAATTAGGGTTAATCGAGTTTGACTTAAACAAACCCAATTTTTGCATCTCATAATCGATTTGGGTTTGGGTTAACTTGAATAACACTTATTCCTTCCCTTGACCTAACCCTAACCTAAAAAATAGGGTCAGGTTTCGGGTTAGGGTTAAAATCTTACACTTTTAGCCAATAATTTTAGGCTTTTTTCACTTGTTTTTGCTATAATAATTTGGGTGCTTGTTGTTTTCCTTGTTTCCAATTCTTTCCTAATGCGGCTTTGTGTGGCAATATCTGTTTTCTTTTTGTCCTAGTTCGTTCTTCTTTAGCGACAACCCTTATCTTCTTTTCACTGATTTTTTCTAGATGGCATCTCCAAGGTCGTCAAGAAGGGCTACTGCCAATCATATCTCTCAACCCACTGGTGGGAAAATGGAAGGGAGTGCTTCTAAGGAGCCCCATTTGCTCTTAATATGTCTATATTAAGAAAGGTGACATCGTTTACCACAGAGGAAGTTCTGGCCACCAATCTAAGGTAGTACTTCTAGCTTAACGGAGTAGTCGCTGCCTTAAGGAAGGCCCAGGCCACAATGGATGGGGGCCACCCTGAGGGTGATATGAAGGCCGACATTCTTATGGTCTTCGTAGGCCAGCTATAGGAGGGGCTTTGTTTTCTTTTCCAACCTCTCATGGAACAATTTTATGATCACCACCAGATTCCGCCCTTACGACTGACTCTAAACTCCTTTATCCACATTAATGCCTTTATTATTTGTTGTAAAATGGCCATGGTAGACCTTCTTTTGGAGGTCATTCTTTTGTTCTACATGTTAGAGCTGAAGAATGATTCACTTTTCTTCCATGTCGCCCCTGTCAATCAAGGGGAAATAAGTCCTTCCCATGTATCACCTGTAAAGAGTCATGGATTGATTGGAAGGATTGGTTCTTCTATACCTTAAGGGAGCCAGAGTAGGCCTTTTTTTGTGAGGTTGTCGAGATCCCTCAACAAGCCCTCATCAAAAGGCCATCGACGTTTAAGGGCTATGAGGGGAGCTTACAATGGGCTCATTATATGGCTAGAGTCCATTGTAGGGAACAAGAACTTTAGGCAGCTGTTCCCTATCCCCTATACGGAAATAGGGAAGACGACGCTTAGATGGAAGGAATCAGTAGGGCCCACCTAAGTTTACCCAGATGTGATAACTCCGATCGAATGGGTTTTAGGGTAGAAGGGGCCATTTGTGGAGTCTTTTGAGGTGGCCTTCATAGCTTAGAGAGGTTCATAGGATCTTGGGAGTCATACATGTTGCACGTTTTATCTTGCCATCCTAGTTCCATTTGTTGGAATGATTCTAGCTCAATTTTAGTCCTTTACAAATATGGGTGGTTATGCCATGGAGCACTTTAGGAGATGAAAGAGCATCATTGATGGGCTAGCTGATGCTCAGAAACTTTAGATTCTACCGGTAGAGGTAGCACATGTCCTTGGGGCTCCAGGGGACTCTTCTATAGCCCCTGTCTCTAAGTTAGCATTCATAGTAGTGCACTTGGACGAGTTTTCTCTAGGGGAGGCCTTTTAGTTGGTTTGGAAAAGGTCCCAACCTTTGGTCTCCAAGGGGCCAAGGCTTCAAGAACAGGAGGCAATGGTATGACTTGTTCTTTCGACAATTTTCCCTTTTTTGAGGGCATCGACTTGACTTCGTTCTATGTTGACTGTGGATCTTTTCATTGAGCTTCTCTTTCGAAGCATTCTAAATGCAGTGTGCCCCTTTCTATGCCAGTCTCATTATAAAAGGAAGTGGAAGCCTTGTCATAGAAACTGGTTCCACTATGATCCCTATGGGAGCTGTATTAAATAAGGCCCTGAGAGGGGGGGTCGGCTAGGTCGACTTTAAGGCCCGTTTGTTGGGGGGTCCATCTTGCTTCTTGAAGTGGACAATCGCTTTAAACCCTACAACCTAGTCCCGGAGCGGGGTCAAGCTCAAAAACATAGTCTGGCACTTAAGGGGATTTCACCAGATCAAGTGTTTGATCCCTGGTGTGTGGTAGGTTTGGATGAGTCCATCTTAGATGATTGGACTAACAGTGCCCATTGCATCTTAGAGGCTTTGAAGACCTCCAGGGATCAGCACTATCTTGCTAACCCTACACAAGGAGATGTTGCAAAATTGATGAGTACAGTAGCTGGCTTTCTTAAGGTATGCTTTAAATTGTTTGTTAATGTCCATATAAGCGCACCTTTGTAATCATTTTTTATTGTAGAAGGCCATCATCACTTTTAGAATTGGAGAATGGTGCGTTGCCTTGGAGATGGCATTATAACCACTGGTCATGCAGGTCGATGGCTTTAAGTCATTGAATGCAGTGTTTAATAAAGAGGTGTCGGTAGATCATTCTGCTCAGGAGGAGATAGCAAATGAACTTGGGGAGATGAAGGCAAAGAAGAATGAGCAGGAAAAGCTTGTTAATGAGCAAGCTGTGAAGGTTAGGAAGTTGGTAGACGCCCTTCGCAAGGTCGGGGAGAATGAGGTTTCAACTTTTGTAGATGCCTAGTGGTTGAGGGCTCAATTGGAAGCTGTAGAGAAGAAAATGGCAGTTGTCAAGGAGGGCCCTCAATTGGGGTTGCTAGTTTTCCAAATGTGAGGTTGGTTCATCTTCCACCCCTCATCCTTTTCTGCTTGATCGGATTGACTGAATTGTCAGGCTCACTTTGTGTGCACAAAAAGCGCACTCGTTTTGTGTGCACAGAAAGCGCATCAAGATCTTCACAAAAATGCCAACGCCCATGTCAAAAACCTTATGTTGGCTGTTAGAGAGCTGGAGAAGGGGCTCGATAAAGATGCTTTTGAGGAATTCAAAGGTGACTTTCTCTTCTGCCACTTCTAAGTCAAGCAAAGGCATCTAAATTTGGATATGTCCTTCCCATTCTGCATATGCAGATCTAGGTCTGGACTTTCACACATGGCTGAAGGATAAGAAGGTTCTTGTAGTGCCCTAAGAGGAGGGCACAGTGGCGATGGATACTGAGGAAGCTCCCGGAGCAAATGATGTGCTAGTTTATTTTAACTTAAGCCAATTTAATTTAAAATAACTTATTTTTATTTTTGCATCTTTTTTTACTTAGAACCAATTTCATTTGAAAGCTAATATTATATAAATGAAATAATCCATTTAAAATTAAAATTTTAAATGTTATTAAAATTTATGAATTTTTATTTTTAATGCCAAAAATAGGAAAAAAAACCATAAAATTTAGAAAGATTATAAAAATTATATTTTCAATGGATTATTACACTTTTATAAAATTGAATTTTAAATAAAATTAGTTTAAAGTAAGAAAGATGTAAAAATAAAAAATAAGTTATTTCAAATTAAGTTGACTTAAGTTAAAATAAATTAGTTCATTTTGAGTGTCATCGCCACCTGTTTCTTGCTTTATTGCCACTATCCCATGGTTTGTGGAAGTACCTCTTACATTTGATTGATCCCAAAGTTTGTAAGGGGTAATTTTACAAGCTTTGGGTTCAGTGGGTGCTACTTCTATGAGCTCAGCCTTGCCTGCATATGATTCGTGCTTCTTAATTGGATGTTTGCGCCAGCAATCATTCTCGCCATCAGCTGACTTATTTGGTCTAGTGTTTAATTTATTGGTTCTGATTTTCTAAGGAATTTTTTGTAACTGTTTGGATGGAGTTTAATGCTTTTTTTTATCTTTTTATTTTTCTTCTAAGTTAGCTATCATTTTTTATTTGTGTCCCTTGCCATCATTGTAATTAATTTGGCTTAGCCTCAAATAATTCTTGGGATCACTTCCTTTAATCACTGGCCTCATTCGAAGGTTGGCCTTAAATTAGGCTAAGGCGACTACGTGGCCTTAGCTTCTAAGTGCCTTATAAAAGACATCCATTATGAATCAACAAGTCTAGTGCTCGTAACCTAAAGTTTGTACCTTAATGCATTGGGATTCATTCATGAGACTAAGTTTAAAGAGGGGATTAATGCCTTTATTGAATCATTCATACAAAGTAGGTGCATAAGTTATTGGAATGGTAGGTCCTAGGGATTGTCCTACCTTTAGAACCTATCAATTTGCAGACCCTTTTTTTTTATTCCGCTTTACGTGACCTTAGGTTCTAAATGCCTTATAAAGGACATCCATTATGAATCAACAAGTCTGGTGTTCGTAACCTAAGGTTTGTACCTTAATCCATTAGGGTTCATTCACATGAAGAGGGGATTAACGCCTTTATTAAATCAAAACATTCATACAAAGTAGGGGCATAAGTTATTGGAATGGTATGTCCTAGGGATTGTCCTACCTTTGGAACCAATTAATTTGTTGACCTCTTTTTTTATTCCACTTTTAACTAGGAAAGGTCTATCCTAATTTTGTCTTAGTTTTCTTAGATTTCTTCCTGCTAGTTTAGCTTTAACGAGAGCCATTCTTCCAACCCAAATTTCCTTTCTTTTAATTCTCCCTTCATGACTTAAAATCTATTATATGAACTCGGGCATTTTCCCTTAACTATTTTAGGAGGTCTAGTCTCTCTTCCAGTGATTTATCATTCTTTTTATAATCAAATGTTTGAACTAGTAAAGTGGGGTTCGCGATTTTTATAGGTATAAGTGCCTCTGTTTCATAAACCATAGTGAAAGGGCTCTTGCCAGTGGACCTTCGTGGCATTGTTCTATGGTCCTAAAGAATGATAGACAATTCTTCTACCTACTTTCCTTTGGTCTTGCCTAGCCTCTTTTTTAGTCCTTCTTTTTTGGTTCTATTGGTGACCTCAGCTTGCCCATTTGACCGTGAATAAGCCACGAGTGTGAAGTAAAGGTGGGTGCTTATTGTTTTTACGAATCTAGGCACATATTTATTATCAAATTGCTTGCCGTTGTCTGTGACAATTGCTTAGGGGCACCTGAATTGATATATTATATTCTTTCATAGGGATTTTATAATTTGAGGGGACATTATCATTGCCAGGGGTTTTGCATCCACCCACTTAGTAAAGTAGTCTACAACCATGATACAATACCTCACTTACCTAGTGGCCATAAGGAGCAACCTAATTAGTTCAAGGCTCTACATAGTAAAAGGCCAGGGGTCAGTTGCGAACGAGGCACCAGAGGATAGCAATCTCTATATTTGAGTTAAGTTGGTAGGAATGGCACCTTTGGACAAATCTCCTAGCATCTTCTTGAATTGTTGGTGAAAAATATCATTGGCTCAAACTCTTGTGGGCCAGGGAATTAAAGCTAATATGTGCTCTATAATTTCCTAGTTGGACTTCTCTAATGAGTTCCTACCCTTCCTAGAAAGTCAAGCATTATTGTAGGGGCAAAGCGAACCATTGCCTGTATAGTTCTCTCCCTATAATAATGAACTTTGTTGGTCATATCCTTATTTTCCTTCGTTCCTTAGGCATCTCACTTAGGGTCCTAGTTTCTAGATAGAGTCATATTAGGTCTCTCTATTTATCTGCAAAGGATTAGTGGTCTAGTAAGTGGATTAATGGTTCTACAAGTTTCTCTTTAAAGGCCTCTTCCTGAACCTTTCAACAAGGCATCAAACCTCATATTCTAGTCCTTTGGAATCTTCTAGACCTACATGAGGTCAACTGTCTTCATTAAATTATTAGCCAAGTTTAATTAGTTATAGAGGATTAGGTTCCTACGACTTCAGTGACTTGATCCAGAACTACTTGGGAGTTGTTGTATACTTGCAAGTATCGCATCCCTACCCGACTAGCTATATGGAGTATGGGCAAGAGGGCTTTGTATTAAGCTGCGTTACTCATAACTAAGAATTGGAACTTTATTTTGAGTGTAGCTTTCATGCCAAGGGAGCCTTATGATATGACCCACACATTATGGTACTTAGGTCCTAAGGCTCCATCTATGTGCATCCCCCGAGCCAAGATACCATGTTGTTGCTTTTCTTTATTCATTTCCATAGGTGTCATTTCTTCAACGAAGTCAGCCAACACCTGAGCTTTAATCTTTCTCCGAGGCTCATACTGGATGTTGAATTCTCCCAACTCAATGCACCATTTGTCATTTGTTTAGCCTTTTAGATTGATCTAGTTTTTAAAGGATATCTTTGAAAGGTAATTCTGTTCGCAAGATGATCCTGTGCATCTGGAAAATAGGGCCTCAACTTTTTAGATGCTACTGCTAAGGCAAAGATAGCCTTCTAGGGTACAGTATACCATGACTCGGCTCCTTTAAGGGTTCAGTCGTGTAGTACATGGGCCATTGCTTAGGTCTCTGCTCTCTTATGAGAACAGTGTTTATCGAACCTTCCATTACAACTAAGTGCAAGACAAGGGGTTTGTTAGGCCTTGGCTGCTTAAACGTGGGCAGCCATCATAAGTATTCCTTGATCTAATTAAAGGCTTGATGGCACTTCCCTGTCCATTTAAACATTGCTCTTTTCTTGAGTATTTGAAGTGAGGTAGGCAATGGGGTCCTTGAAGCGAGAGACAAAGCGTCTTAGGGTGGTTAGTCTTCCTGTTAGTTTTGAATGTCATTCTTACTTTGAGGGTTAGGCATTGCCAGTATTACTTCTATGTTATCTGGGTTGGCGTCGATCCCCCTTTCAAAGACCATATAACTGAGAAACTTTCTTGCCCTGACCCTAAAAGTGCATTTTTTAGGATTCAACCTTAAATCAAACTACCTCATTCTTTGGAAGGTTTCACATAAGTCATTAGAGTAACAGTTTATCGCCCTACTTCTGATGATCATATATTTTATGTAGACTTCCATGTTCTGCCTCAATTGTTCAGAAAAGATTTTATTCATAATTCTTTGGTAGGTGGCTCCCACGTTCTTCAAGTCAAAGGGCATCCTTTGATAGCAATACACATCCTCTCTTATGGTAATAAATGTTTTCTTTTCATCTTCAGGATCCATCCAGATCTGGTGATAGCCACTAAAGGGTACATGAAGGATATAATCTTGAACTTTGTAGTGGCATTGACCAACTAGTCTATGGACAATAATGGGAAAGGATCCTTGGGACAAGTGTCAGTTAGGTTCATGTAATCAACACACATTTGTCATTCCCCACTTTTTTTTTCACAAGTACTATGTTTACGAGCGACTCGAGGTGTCATACTTTTTGAATGATCCTAGCTTTTAATAATCTTACAACTTCTTTCCTAATAAAGTCTATTTTTTCCAATGTTATGTTTCACTTTTTTTGTTGGACTGGTCTAGTGGAGAGGTTAAGTTGCAGCTTGTGAATGATAACATTAGGATCTATTCCTAGCATGTCACTAGGGGACCATGCAAAAATTTCCATATTAGCTCATAAGAATTCAATAAACAATTGTTTTACCTCATGAGGGAGATCTTAGCTAATATTTACATTTTTGCCAGGGACCAGCCCCACTTCTTCTACATCCTTGGATAAGGACACATTAGGTTCATTCTCATAAGGTTGCTCTCTCCCTCATTTTGGGTTTGGTAAACCTTCTTTATCATCTCTTAAGCCTTGCAAGTTGGCCATGTAACTTCGTCATACCGAGGCCTGGTCTATATACACAATTACGTCTCTAATAGGAGTTGCAAATACCATAATTAGCCACTTAATATTAGATCTAATATGGAATTGTACCTACGAGTCTTCCAAGTATGACATTGTATGATGATGGTACATCCAAAATCAACAATTTAGATGTATAAGAGTCGCCTATGGTCATTCTAATTTTTTTAGTGCCCATTAGCATGAGTGGCAACTTGACCATTTTGAGTATTAGCACTTCATTTCTGCTAACTCCATCTATGGGCCCCAATACTGGAGTTAATAAAGTTTCTTACTCTGATTTTTTTCTTAAAAAGTCAACAAAGAGGACGTTAAAGTTGGTTCTATACCTAGTTAAACCCTTTTGATGTCAAAAATTATTGTTTCTTGTTGTGATGATGATTGGGTCTACATAGGGGACAAATATGTGAGATCAATTTAGTTTAGTTAGGACGGTGCTGGCATCGGCTACTTCTAATAGGGTGATCTTATGCTCCTGTCACTTTGGGGCTATGGAAGACTCCCTTTTGGCAATCATGTGTATGACCCCTATGGGTGGCCCTGGACTTCTGTAGTCTCTTAGGGGTGATCCAGCTCTCTCTTGCTGTAGTCCCCTGGCACAATTTTCGTCCTCATTTCTTCTTCAGGGCCTTTTTTCTTATCTTTGACTAGGAGATTCCACCCTAACCAAGTACTTCTTTAACTTCTTGGCTTGAATCATTTCCTCAATAGGCCATTTTGGCTGTAAGCAGTCTTCCATGTTGTGGTATTTGTCCTTATGAACCAACAATATTTCTTCAGGTCCTTCTTGTTTGTAGGGCCCATCAATATGGGCCATTTGGCGTACCTGATTTTTCTTCTCCAAGGTGTATTAAATGTTCATCCTTGTCTCTTTTGATGGTGGAAAAACTAGGTCTAGTTATGACAACTCAACACCATTACTTCATTTTCTAGATGCAGACCCGCCCTTCCTAGTTCTTGGCTACTTTTTCTGTATTGTTGCTCGATTGAGTTCCTTCGAATGCATATATATCAGGTAGCCCGATCAAGGAACTCTTCTATGTTCCTGATAGGGTTTTCATGCAGGTCCCATGACAATCTCCAATCCTTCAATAGCCATTGAGTTATGGCTACTAGATGAAGTTTTGGTGACAAATTTTGCACCTTCACTGCTTCAGCATTAAACCATTGCACGAAGTCCCAGGGATTCATCTCTTCCTTATTGTATATTTAGCAAGTGAGCCACTATCTTAAAGGTCATCTTGGTCCCAAAAAATTGGCGACAGAGTATCTAAGAGAGGTCTTTGAAAGATTGGAAGTGTCATCCCTTGTTGGTTCTAAACCAAGAGGCTTCTCCTCTTGTTAGGAAGCCTCTTGTTAGGGTCAAACTAAATTCCTTCCACATAATAGCATCCGAAGCTTTTTTGAGCCTTATGGAAATGATATATCTTTTCAAATGATTGATGGAGTCTGTGAGGCCATCATAGAGCTCAATCTATGACATGTTAAGCTTATCTTGAGTGGGAACATTTATAATCTCATCCATGAATGGTTGAAGGCACATGTACTCAATGTCAATGGTAGGGCCAGATCCCACAACATGAAGCTTAGGTACCCTTATGCATTGCCCCATTTGATCCAACCTATGTAGAGTGGTGCTTATGTTGTTGCAAGCAAGGCCATCAGAGTGGCCCTATAATGCCTAAGGTTCCCTTAAGGAAGCATGTTATGGTGGATCTTGAGGTGGGACCAGTTGGGGTTCATCAAGAGCTAAATGACTTTCAGCAACCTCCTCGGGCACCTTTGGCAAGGCCCTCTATATCTTTTATTGGATGGTTGTTTTCAATTGCTCAAACAGAGCATGCTAGAGAGAAATCTCGCGCCCTTACCATCTTCGTTTCTTTGTCATCGCCTTATTTTTCTCTAGTAGAGAAACATTGAATCTGAAGAAAGTTGAGCATTAAGAACGTCGATTTAACAGGGTGCTAGGTGATGAATCGTGGCTTAGTGGAGAATCATGGTCCTTGGTGCAAAATTATGGCTCAATGGTGAATCGTGGCTCGGCAGAGAATCTCAGCTCATTGGAGAACATGGTGAATTGTGGCTCAGTGGTAATAGGTTCCGCGATGTGTGATCGGCTCTTGGTGATGGCTCTACTAAACAGGATGGCAACTCGATAGTGACACTTTTTTAGGTTGTTACATTACAGTGGGTTTGACGACTCCAAGACAAGAGGCCGTGCTCCTTTTTTTGCGTACGATTGATCTTGCCGACCAGAGCCTTTGAAGTGGCTTGCTAGTAAGAGTTGGACGATTGGAGGACGGAGAGGAGGCTTGTGATCTTGGATTTCGGCCAGATGGCGAGGCGATGGGCTTAGTGGCATGTAATCTTGTGTTTCGATCTTGGGTGTCGCCTGCTTGAAGCCCTTTGTTCTGGTAACTTCCAAGAATCCTAGTCAATTATTCTGGTGCCCATATCGATCTCTTTCTTCTTAGCACAATTGATCCAAAGGTAAACTCAATTTTTTTTTCCCATTAAGACCTCCCAAATAAGCAGGCAAATTAGAGGAGAATTAAAATCTAGCAAAAGAAGTTATGGAAATTTGTCAATAAAAATTGAAGAACAAAATTAGGGATTTTGCGAAGAGGAATCACAAGAGATAATGCAAGAATTGATAAATTTAATTTGCAATGGTGAAGACATTTTGATTTGATTCTGGGTTTTTTTATTTGATTTCATCTTTGAATCGATTCTAATTTTGTTGGCGAGTAAGAACCTAGGATTTTAAGCCCAGCCCCATCGCCAACCATCAACAGCAATGATAGTGGCAGAGGTGGGTTCATTTTTGGGTTAGGGGCAAAGTTATCGAACAAAGAAAGTTTGGATAGTAAAATAGAGTTTCTTCTTCTTCTTTTTTTGTTTTTTCAACGATCATTGATGGTATTAACTTGACAGAGGGTAAGTGTAGGTTTTTTAAATAGTGAGGAATAATTGTAAGTTTCGCTAAGATCAGAGGTGATTTTTGTAATTTTTCAAAAAAAAAAAAACAAACAATTGCTAGAAAAAGAACAAATAATTACCGATAAAAGAAAAAATAACTACTAGTAAAAGAATAAATAACGAGCTTATCTAAAGAACAAGTATAAATTGATTAAAGAACAAATAATTGCTAGTAAAAGAACAAATAATTACTGATAAAAGAATAAACAACTACCAATAAAAGAATGAAAACTAATTTATCTAGAAGAACAAGTAGAAACTAATAAAAAGAGCTACCAACAAAATAAAAATAAAAATACAACTAAAAATAAAAGATAGATAATTAAAAAAAAAGCAATAAAATTGGTAACAAAACAATAGACAAAATTGGAAATTGTGGAAACAAAATAAAAAAGAAAACGAAAAATTAGAAAAAAGATGAGAAAATGAAAATAAAATACTAAAATAAGGAAAATTAGATATAAAAAAATGGAAAAATAAAATAAAAATGAAGAGGTGCAATGTAAACAACAAAAACCGGAGAAAATGTGAAAAAAACTGAAAAAGAACAAAAAAATGAAAGTAAAAAGAAATCTGGAAAGAAGGCGTCGCTTTCGGGATTTGACCCCAACCCTCTTCATCTCCAAAGCTGTGCCTTAGTCAAGGCACCAATGCAGAATTGTCTGAAGTGTGTTGAAATAAGAAAAGTATTTTTTGTGATCAGTGTCAAAATAACAATTTTTAAATTCTCCATGAATGGCGTATGGTATAAGCCTAACTTAGGCACGGTGAATCTTATTTCCATAATAGTGTTCATTCTAAAAGGCACATCTATACATCAATAGTTATTGGTATTCAAAAAGATACATATTCATAAATGGTTTTATCTGTTAGAAGAGCAATTTTGTTTTCCCATCTTATGTCTAATAAACAGAAAATTTTGATAGAATTTTGTCCTATTCTAAGACATAATATTTCTGCTACCTTTATACTTGGTGAATGATTATTTTTGTGGAAGTGATATTGTTTCATACCTCAAAATGTTTTTTTATTTCACTCGTATGGTAACTGTCAGAAAAACTGAAAAAGTGTTGCATACTTATGCAAGCCAACAAAGTAAACAGATATTCATCATATTCTACGGACAGCTCGATAACAGTATTTTCTCGAAAATACTGAGAAAAAAATGATAATTTTCTCCAGCATGAATTTAACATAGAGCAGAACTGCACTATTAGGTTCCTTGCCAAACATGATATTATTTAATTTTGATGTCCCTGGACTCGTACAGAAAACATTTTAATCTAAAACAAAAATGAATCATTTGTCATTCGAATTGTTGAGTAAGTCCTGTGTATCAGATATGTTGTTTTTAAATACTGTTCGCTCTTTCATGCATTGCTATTTCTTATTTTTGAATTTCTATATGTTCTCGTTCTTTTTTTTAACAATAAACAAAGAATTTATTGATCTAGTATATGTTATTCTTGATGCCTCGTGTGTTTTGATCTTTTCATTTGTTCTATTACTAGGCAATATCTTTTGTTTTGTTCTAGATTGATTATTGCTTGGTATTTGTTCAATAGACATTCAACCATAAAGTAATATCTGCATAATTTAAAAGAACATACACTTAGTGCAAAAGAACATATTTAATGTTTTATTTGTTTTTATACTACTGGTTTTCATGCTCTTTTGTTTTTGTTCTTTTTTCAATTTTTATATGTTCTTTATGTATTGTTGTTTATTCTTTTGTAAATCTATTTTATTTTTCAATTCCTATATGTTTTTTATTTCTATTTTTTTTAGTTTCTATATGTTCTTTCAAGCATTTTATTTGTTACGTTTCAATTCCTCTACATTATTTTAGTCATGGATTTTTTTTTATAACCTTTATTTATCATCCCTAAACTATACCTCATATTGCTCAATCATCCAAAACTATCAAGTATTGCACTAATCATCTTCAAACTATTCAATTATTGCTTGCTCGTCCTGACATCCATCACACCGTTAAAGATGAACAGAAAAGCGATTCCACATTAGTAGCCACATCATTTTTTCATGCCACATCAGTAGCCACATCAGTTTCTCATACTAAATTAGCAACTGCATCATTTTTCAATTCATCCTTAGTAGTTGTAAAGGACTGTAGGACGATTAAGAAAAATTGGATATAGTTTAAGGATGGTTAAGTAACACTTGATAGTTTCAGGACAATTAAGTCGCATTGGATATAGTTTAGGGATAACAGGTGGAGTTAACCATTTTTTTTCCAGTTCCTATATGTTCTTTTATTATTAATTGTTCGTTCTTTTCATCTTAACTAGCCATTTATTTTTTATTAGTTGACAAATATGAAAAAACTAAAGAAAAAAGTAAATAAATTAAAAAAATAAGAATAATATAAAAAAATGAAATAAAAAAATTAGCCTGCTTAGCATAAAGAAAGAAATAAAGAAAATAACAAAGGAATATAAAAGATAAAGAACTGGTAAGATATAAGCCTAACGCAAGGCCCACAATAGGTGCATTTATTGTAGATGAATTAGAGGCCTTGCAGGCCAGAGAGGAAACCCATTAAAGATGGAAAAAATATCCCAGAATTATGAGATAGATTAAGAGATTTCCATCCTAAAGCAATTCTCATAGACCTCCAAAAAAGGATATAAATCAGCTCCATTCACCAATCCCGAGATACGAGATTTATTTTAAGCACTCATATTTCTTTCTACTTGCCAGGAACTAACTTGATCATCAAAATGTTTCTCGCGGGAAAACACCCTGGGGCTCTGACATTCTTTTTGGGCATAGGGGCTCTATTCACCATTCATCAAGCTTCTGGATCAAGCCCATACGAATTCGTTGAATATCATTTTGGTGCTATCTTGCGGGAATCATAGTGAACACTTAGAGATCTCACATGGATAACCAAGATCAGTCAGCGAATAAGCATGAGAGCTGACGTGGAAACCAGACTAGCCATCCTACTAGGTCATTAAGACCCTTGGATGAAGGGACTAACCACAGAATTAAAGGAAAAGGGCCCTCGACACCATACACAGACCTTCGCAAAGGGAAAAGTCCAGCTCCATTAAATGATGATCAATTTTAGGCTCTCCAACTCACCTTTTTTAGTAGCTAAAAGTGACCATTCAGCTGAAGATTTGGAAAACACTCCTAAAGGCTTAAAAAGAAGCCACTGAGAGCTACCTGGTGCGTGATGAACCCGTTAAGTCCATCCTCGGGATTTACCTCCAAGGGCCCATATAGTTGAACCCCCAGCATCTTTAGGGTGATCTAATGGACCCACTGGCAATGATATAAGCTGTATCCTATAGAGGTTGGACCACATGGAGCAGTATATGAAAAAGAAAGAGAGCCCCACTATAGGCTCTGGTTTTACCATTAATATCAAATATATGAGACTCCAACCATTCATGGATGAGATAATCAATACCCCAACCCCAGATGGGTTTTGCATGCAAAAGATCAACCTATACGATGGCCTCATGGACCCTGTCAATCATTTGTAGAGGTATATCACCTCCATGAGACTAGAAAGGGCATTGAATGTGATCATGTGTAGGGCGTTCAGTTTGACATTGATGGGAGCAGCCACTTCCAGGTTTGTAACTAAAACAGGGCATTATTTCCACTGATGTAATAACCTTGCCCAGGCGTTCCTTCGCCATTGTTTGGGGAGTAGGCTAACCCCCAAAATGGTGGCCCATCTATTAGAGATATGACAAAAGCTACACTTCGCAACTATCACCCAAGGGCAGTTACGGGACTCTATATTGGCTTGGGACCTACATGAAATCCCTAACAAGAATATAAGGTAATTTCTCGATTGTGCTACTTGGTATATTCACATAGAGGAGCTTAATCGACGTATGAGACAGAAGGAACAACTAAAGGCTAGAGCGGGTAGATTTGCCCTTAGGAAAAAGAATAGGGGCATAGACTCATCAAGACTAGATCTAGTTCGGCCAACCTTGAAAGAAAAAAGGTTAAATATTTTGTATGCCCTAGAAAAAAGGAACTAGGTGCCCAGGTAGCCCCTGCCAGTGGGTCTCTCAAATAAGAAGGATTTGAAAAAGTACTGTAAATATCATAAAAGCAAGGGACATGACACTAAATACTGTTGGTAGCTAAAGAGACTATCAGAAGAAATGATTTAGGCAGGAATGCTAAAGGAATACTTGGTCAAACCACAGTCTCCTTGTCGGAGACAAGAAGAGATAAATAAAATGACCGTGACTAAGGATGGTGCCGGGAGATGCAGTGATCCCCCTAAGAAACCATCAAAACTAGGGGCCCTTTGTGGAGTTTATGCACATGATTATTAAGGAGGAGTCTTCTACGACATGCAAATGCCAAGAACATGAGATCTCCTAGTTGGAAGTAGCTAATCCCAGTAGCATTTTAATGGGGCCTGATGGGTCCCTTGTTCTTATTCCCTATGTGGACCCAATTGTCATAACCGCCAAAATTAACAATTTGGACTTTGAGAGAGTTTACTTAGACACAAAAGCCAATTCCAATGTCCTCAATCACGGTCAGAAGGTCTTCATTGACTTTTATTTTGGGGCCTACATTTGGAGTTGGTACAAAGAAAGTTCTGACACTTGGAATGACTACGCTGCCCTTCATGCTGATAGTTATGGACAAGAACGAAAGGATTATCTGTGTTATTGTTGTGCTCAAAAGCCAATCATAAGATGATTATATTTTGGGCATTGAGGCATGATATTTTATTACGACATTAATCCAGTAATTATGTTTGTTGTTTTGTTTCTATGTAATGTAATAAATATAATTATAACCATAAACTAATGATATTCTTAAATGTGCCTGGTCTAGTATTATCATGGAGCAGGTTGCAATAATATGTAAAGACTAGCATATGTGGAGACTAATATAAGATATATAGTCTACATATGGGTACAAGTTGGAGAACTTGTGTTCTGGACCGACCCACCATGAGAATGCTACATGGATCGTTATATGAGTGTCATAAGTGATTCTCATAGTGATCATGTATATGTAGTCTTTTGACCTAAGGTCATCAAAGTTCCTTACATTTGAGTCACATACTTTGATACTTCCCTTTATTGCTCGTAACTAAGTGAACTTGAAGGAGGTCTTAGGTAAGTCACATTTCATGCGGAGGGTTTTGTATGATCAAGATGGGATTTGTCCCTTATATGTAACAGAAGTGATATATTTGAGCCCCTTGATAGAGTGATACTAAGAAAATGCATGGCCATGCTCGGATGAGTTGATATACAATATCAATGTCATCAGTTTAAGTTAGTCTACTCGGTAGTAAAAAAACCATAGATCGGGCTATACAAGAGTGATACATTCAATGTCTCGTGTTTGGTTTTGATATCTTGGACAAAGGGACAATGTCATGTATGGGTAACAATTATAAAGGTTTAGTCGAATCATCGAAAATCTTGTCACTTAGGTAGCAATGATGTGTTGCTAGACACCGCTCATTGTTTATGATCATAAATGTGATTTATGTTCATTGATAATGTGATAGGAGCCTATTGGGTCGTACACATAGAGCCAATTGGATTATTTGAGTGCATGAGCTAAATTGTTTGGTCTTGGTTTCATGATAATTTTGTATTAATAATTGGCCCAAAGGTTGAGCCATTATTAGGCCCAAAATTAAAGCCCAATTGAATTAGGGCTTTGAAACCCATTAGGCTTGGGAGTTGAGCTTCACTATAAATACATTATATAGTGAGAAATTTGCAGCTCTTTCCTTAGCTTCCTTAAGGATGAAATCAGAAGAGTTCTAAAATTTTTAGTTGCATTCTTTTTTTGCCATTCCTTGGAGGACGCAAGCTAGCATTGTGAGCGCAAGAGGAACACATCTACCAAGATATGGTGGAGCCATGGTGATCTCGAGAGGCACGTGTAGATACCATAGAGAGCTTGAACACGTCAACTGTTTAAGTTTTATGATTTAACTCAACAGTTGGGTGAAAGATCTTAATTGAGCTATGTATAAAATTTTGAGCACCCAATTTCCCCCGTTTTACTTGGATGCTGGAGGGTTTCGATTACATTTCACTGCGCTTGCTTAGCTCCCGAAACCAAACAATCTGGACTCTCATACTTCACAGTTTTTGGTCCTAGATGTACTATTGCAGTATAATGCCATACTTAGAAGGCCGACCTAGGTGTGTAGCCAGCTTAAAGGGATCAAAAGATGACAAGTTAATCTCAACAAAGCTGAAGAGGAGGAGGGAGCAAACCCATGAGAACAAGCTTAGTATTTCTTTGTCTAAGGATGCTGAAGCAGTGGAAATAGCCCCTAGAAAAATCATGAAGATTGGTAAGTATCTCTCCCCTGAGGTAAAATGCTCATTTATCAAATTACTATGGGCTATTATGAATGTTTTTTCATGGTTTCCTAGTGACATGCTTATGGTAGATCCGGAGAATATCACCCATATGCTGCATGTTAATCCCTTCACCTGATTGGTCTAGTAAAAAAAATGAAACATGACACATGAAATAAGAGACTTTAGTCGAGAAAAAGTCAAATAATTATTAAAAGTTGGTATCATTTAATAAGTATGATACCATGAATAGCTAGCCAATGTGGTCTTGGTGAAGAAAGAAAATGCAGAATGACACATGTGCATCAACTATACAAATCTGAATAATGCCTACCCTAAGGATCCTCACTAATTGCCATTTATAGACTAGCTGGATGACAACACTTCAAAGTCCAAAATCTTGTTCTTTATAGATGGCTTCAGTGGTTATCATTAGATCGACATGGATCTAAAGGATGAAGAAAAAAAATCTTTACCATGAGTAAACGTTGGGGCTACTTATCAAAGGCTAATAAACAGGATTTTCGTACAACAACTAGGATGAAACATGAAAGTCTAAAAAGATGATATGATTGTAAAGAGCATAGCAATATACCATCACTTCGATGACCTGCTTAAAACCTTCCAAAGAATAAGGCAATTTATATAAAGTTGAACCTTCAGAAGTGTACCTTTGGGGTTGGGGGCTGGAAAATTCTTGTGTCATATGGTCTTAGAAAGAGGGATTGATGCCAACCTTGACAAAATTAAGGCGATCATGATGAGGCCTGGCCCTTAAACTAAAAGGGGTGATCAAAAGCTAGCAGGCAGATTTGCCGCCCATGGACAGTTCATATCATATTTCGGAGATTGTTGCCCACCCTTCTTTTGAATACTCACAAAAAAAGTGGTGTTCTAATGGAATGAAGAGTGTCGTGAAGCCTTTAAGCATATTAAAGAGTACTTATGATGCCTCCCAATGTTGAAGCAGTTGAGGTCTGATGAACCTCTCATTTTATATTTGGCTATAATAGAAGGCTCCGTTAGTGCAGTGCTTGTTAGAGTGCAAGGATCAGAGCAATGACCCATTTACCACATTAGCAGTCTTAATACCTCATCCTCTAGAAGGAAGTTCTTCGCCTCGAAGTAACATGTAAAAATTGAGACCATATTTCTAGATGCACTATATTATTGTTCAAATAGAATTGCCCCTCCGAGATGTCCATAAAAAACCTAACAAGTCAGAAATATTAACTAAATGGTACATAGAGCTAAGAGAGTTTGACATTTACTACGAGCCCTAAAATGCTTGAAAGGCCTAGGCCTTGGCTGATTTCACTTATAAAATGACACCAATGAAGGGAGATGAAGAAAAGTAATTGACTAAGACCCCACCTTTGGAAATGTACATTGACGGTGCATCTGGACTCAAATACCAAAAAGCAGACTTCATGTTATGAGGACCCCTTGGTATGGAGGCAGTGCTTAAAATAAAATTATAATTCCCAACCACAAATAATGTCATTGAGTACGAAGCCCTCCTAGAGGGATTGTGGATGGCTGGTAAGGTGGGGGTACGATGCCTACAAATATACGACAACTTCTAATTAATAGTGGATCAAGCCATTAGAGCCACAGGAGTCAAAGACCTTATTCTTTGTACATATTTAAATATGGAAAAAAAATTAATACAGATGTTTGACCTCATGCAGGTCTAGAAGATTTCATAGGCCTAGAATGTGAGGGCAGATACCTTCTCAAAAGACTAGGAAAAGGGCTTGTTGGAAAAATTCGTAAAACCATCAATCTACTTGTTGGAATACTAGGCCCTCAAGGATGACTGGAAAAACTCGATTAAGCTTTATCTCAAAATCGGGGCCCTAGGCGAGATGCACAAAGAAAGAGGCAATAATAGGATTCGACTGGGAAGGTTTATGATCATCGGAGAACTATGTAGGCGAGCATTCATATCTCCCTTACAATGATACCTAACACCTCAAGAAGGGCAAAAAGTTCTTCAAGAAATCCATGAGAGAGACTGTGGTGCATATATTGTTGCCAACTCCTTAGCCCACAAGAAGTTATGACAAGGATATTTTTGGCGCATAGTTTGGAAAGATGCTAGAACCTTCGTCCAAAAATGTCGCTTCTGTCAACTTAATTCCTGAATATAAAGGTTGCCATCTTCTAACGCTTCATTAGCAGCCGATACCTAGCCCTTTGCTATATAGGGCCTAAATATGAGTTGGACATTCCCCATAGCCTCTGGCGAAGTTAAATATTGCATTATATCTGTGGATTACTTCACCAAGTTGATAGAAGAAGAACCTTTAGCCTTTATAACAGTCCTTAGATCATTAAGCTCCTATATAAGAATATCATTTGCTGGTTTGGATGCCCTCACGCCATCATCACATACAATGATAAGCAGTTCTACAAGAAACAGGTCTATTGATTTATGGAAACAAGGGGCATTCATCTCTATTTCGCATTTGTGGTCCATCCTTAATTGAATGGACAAGTGGAGGATACTAACTAGACTATAAATGAAAGCTTAAATAAAAGATTGGAAAAAGCTAAAGGGAAGTGGGCAGAAGAGCTGCCTAGCTTCCTATGGGACTACAAAACAATGCCACGAAGGCCCATTAGCAAAGCTTTTTTTACCTTAGTTTATGGGACAAATGTGCTCATGCTTGTGGAACTTACATACCCGACCCTACAAGTTCAAGCCTTTGATGCCAAGAGAAATGATAGTGCACTAGAGGGAAGGCTAGACATATTGGAAGAGTTAAGAGAATACGCTAGAATTTGTATGAAAGCCTTCAAGCATCGCGGTGCCCTAACCCATGATGGAAGGGTAAAAAAGAAACAAGTCCAAGTAGAAAGAATGACCCTCATTAAGTCAGAGTTGACAGGTAAGAATCTAGGGCATGGAGCATTAAGGCCTAATTAGGATAAACCCTATTTGGTCAAGAACAAGATTAGAGATGAAGTCTTCAAGCTAGTGGATGCCAAAGGGAGAACGATGCTTTAGACTTATCAGTTAGATGACTTGTTACCTTATATTGTGAAATAATGATGTTATTATATCTTATAGAATTAAATGAAGGCATTTGTCCTGCTAAACTTGTTTTTTGATAGGCAAACTTATCATTTAGAAGATTCGATTACCATATTTTGTATAAATATAATGAAGGCACTCATTCTCCCTAGTTTATCTCTTAAATAGATTAGTCTACGAGGCCCTTAGTTTGGCCATATAATCCATAAAGGAATAAGACACATATATTAGAGTGAGGGCTTAAAAGGGTTGACAAAATGGAAGGATAAGCATCGAACAATGACCTATAGACCTACTTGAAGCTAATTCTAAAATAAGAACTGAGTGAGGTTGATCACAGGGATACGATCCTAGAAAACAGTAGGAGGCCAAGCCAATATAACAAGAAAGTGAAGATTTACCTAGGGGCAATAACCCTCAAAGATGATGATTATTGACAAAATTGAATCTCGACCTATAATTCCAAAATTAAAGCATAAAATAATCATTCCATTAACATAACTACCTAAATCCTTTACAAATTCTTGATATACATTGAATCATAAAAATAAATACTATAAACTAGATAGTAGTGGAAATGTGTGAACTCGCGGTGACCGGAGAGTTGAAGATTTTAGAAGGATACTGGAAAGGACGCACAGATCATATGAAGGCCTCGACACTAAAATAAGAAAGAACAAACTTTAGATAGAAGGCCAAAAGAGATGGCTACTCAAAGTTCAACCTTAAGATAATCTTCCTCAATGTCCATAACCATCACGTCCTCATCAAAACGTGCCTTTCTTGCTTTTTCCTTCTTCGACCACATGTTAAAGCTTGAACCCATAATTGCATAAGTGGATAGGAAAGATAAGTCTAGGTTTAGGTGTGGTCATTCAATTTGAAAGCTGCAGGAATGGATGCCCTTCTTAAATTTGTCAAAGGCTTCCTTGTCGAGCCCCTTGTCCTACTGCGGATGTTTGAGAGGAGCTTCTTCAAATGGTCATTGGCCTTGACCTGAAGCCCCTCATGTGCCTCCCATCCTCTCGGGTTAATGAAGCCAACCTTCATGATCCACTATACAAGAGGCAATGCAACTACGTATGAGCTTGAGCTGGCTTCGCCTTGCAAAGTCAACTGATCTAGCTGATCCATTGGTAGAGTCTCCACAACAGCCCATATCTTGTCTTCAATGCCCTTCAATAGAGAACTTAGCCATTGGACCTTGAAAGTTGTTTAAACCTTCTTCCACTTGTTGGCCTTCAACTTTAGTACCCCATTTGCTAGGGCTTCTCTAGTGGCACACTCATCCCCCCACCTTCTTCTTTTGGGCTTCCTTCGAAGACTTTAGGTTCTCAACCTACGAGGCCAACTATTGAATGCTCTTGTCACGAGCAGCATACATCTCCCCAATGGAGTAGGTGATGATGGCCCCTTATAGATGAAATTAGTTAGTACTTAATACTGATATGCTTCACATAGAAGACACTGGTGAATATACCTGAAGGAGGCCGCATGCAATGCTCATCAATTGGGCACCATTCCTGCAAGTAGGATGGGTAAGATAGTGCTAATCTCTTAAGGTCCTTAACCCTTAAAAGATACCGTAAATGATGTTTATCCAATCCTCCAAGATCAACTTGCCCATACCCACCACACACTAGGGGTCGAACATGTGACTTGGCACGAACGCCTTAAGTGACAGACTGTGCCTTTGTGCTTAGCCTCGTTTAGGAACTAGGTTACGAGGCTAAAGACAGTCATGCACCTTAAGCTTAGGGAGGCTTCGACAGGTGGAACTATGGCGGGAGGAAGAGGAAGGAAGCCAGGCGTCTTCTACTTTTAACATTTCTCCTTTTGCGCCTTATGCTTCTAGGACACCTCCCTAGGTGACTTTTGCTTTTGGAAGACCACCAACACCTTTGGGTCCATAGTGGAGGAGGGACCGTTCCCATTGGAGTACTTTGTAGGATAGGCTAGATGAAAAGACCACAATCAGCACAAAATAATGTCAAATCAATAGAGCCAACACCATGGAAGGAAAAATGGTCAAAGTGGACCATATAGTCACTATCGTTTTGACAGGTTTTAACTCCCTTGGGAGCTGAACAGAGCGAACTCTTCCACACTAACTGAGCCTCTAGAGGCTAAGGATGAGGCTCATCCAATTCTATTATTTAGGGCACAAACTTGGAAGTTGGGAATATAGAAGACTTCTTTACAGGTCTAGGTTCGTAGGCTGCGTCACCCGGAAGAATCGGGAGCTTACAAGTATAAGCTAGCCCATTGGCGACGTCTTCAACCGCTTCAGGAACTTTTTAGCCCTGCCATCCATTTTTGTAAAAAAAGAGCATAGAGTCAGAATTATTTCGGCAAGTTAAAAAGCAAGATGAATAAGCTCATGCACAGGGTATGATTCTTAAGGTCCAGTAGACCTTGCTGTGCTCTAAAGGTGATTTCAAAAGAGTCCACTAACTATTCCTTTTGCTGTAAGGCCTAGTTGGCGAGATTCAACATACCCAAATAGGTCAAGTGGGGCCTACTGATTGCTGCCTACCTGAGTGATGTGTCATGCCTTAAACCACCCCCACCCTATGTACTTGTATGTCTTTTAGGAGGTTTCATAACTTAAGTGCCAATTTACACATACCGGGTGGCTTAGGACACAAGCACTAGGGCAGTTGGCTATATTTTAACTTAGTATCTCAGTTTTGGCCAATAAACAACATAATTCATTTGGGCTTTTTAATCGGTTTATTTAGTGCCCTAAATTCAAGTTAAGCTAGTTTAGTATTGAACTTGAAAGCAAAATGGATAAAAAATCATTTACATAGCCAAAAGTGATGTATACAAAAAACAAGTCCAGGCAGACACACACCAGTGTCCTGGTTGGCCTACCTTCAAACCTCCCATATATATGTTAAGTGCACATGCACATGCACTTACAAATTATTTTTACATACATTTAGATACAATTTTTTCTTTTTTCTTACTAGTTTTCCTAGGCACTAAAATAAGACCAGAATGCAGTGAGTTCCCACTTCAACAACAAGTGCTTACAAGCATCAAAATACATGCTTGGTCATATTACCATTATGTGCATTAGTTGGTTACCAACACCTATGTGTCCAAAACATACCTGAAAGCTTACAACATAATCAAAATCAGTGAGAAGCACACTTAATCTACTAGACCTTTCCTTGAAACAAGAAGAGAGATGGCATGAGTTATCACACTTAGTAAGGGCCAAATTTAGCACTAAGTGCCTACAACTTCTATATACACTTAAACTTAACATAGGCCACAAGCCTTTGTCGAGCCCAAACCTTTATCCAAGGGCATAGAAAGCATGTTACAATCATACAACTATATACTAAACATAACATATAGGTCAATGCATACATCCAAACAAGGAAACACACAAACACACACACCACAAACCCAGCTTAACAGCCTTGGGTTTAGCAAGCATTTTTTATTACTATGTCCATTTGATTATCTTAGTTTAGGTTTTCTAGATTAAGTTCATAGAGCTCTAAACCTTAATTTGGATTGGCCAAACCTAGAGCAGCGTCTAAATGCTTGTCTCCAACATATTCTAGCTAGAAGAACACCCTAGTTATTCTTGAAAACTTTAGCCCTTTGCAGCACCTAGATTCATTAGGCTCTAAACCATCTTCTAGCACCTTTTTTCCTCAAGAACTATTACCACTCTGAGTGCTTCTATACAATGATCAGATTTAGTGAGCTTAAGTCCTAGACAATACATTTCCTGAAGGCCAAGCAGAACATGCACACTATATTTATCCAAGTGGCCATCTTGGTCTTTATGCAAATATATGTATATTGGTCCAACCATCACACATATATTCACATACATTTTTATCTGGAAGTAGTGATGACAGTTAAATTCCTTATTCCCAGCCAATATGGAATTCAACTAAAATCCCCAAGTGCATGTCCAATCATATGCACATTTGGTGCTATTGGTGCCCATTATTCATGTGTCCAAACTTTCATACCATGTCCAGGTCAAATTCTACCCATGTCCTCTTATGCCCTAAAGGTTTTAAACACTTTAATACACTTAAATATAGATAGGGAAATAGGTTTGAGACATTAAATCCATCTAAGATTGCCATTATGGATTTTATACTTAACCGGATAAAATTGATCATATGAACAGTACCCAGCAAAATCAGCCAAATTTGACATGCCATAAATCTTGCTACAGAGCACCAAATCCAATGATTCAAAAGAAAAATTATTCATCTTGAAGTATTCTAGGTGTGGTCAAAATTTCATAGCCAAACTCATTTAGTACAACAAGTTACAGCTATTGGAGTATAGGGAACCAAATTTGAGCAACTAGTGACCATAATGCCTATACCAAATTTCTTAAAATTCATACACTTCATTTCTAGGTACAAAACCAACATGGGCAATTCCAAACATGTCTTGGACACAAGGGGAAACCGTTCCCCTTGATTTTAAGTGTTATGGCTTTCTTAGTTGAAGGCTTGCTTGAGGAAGGTAAGGTGTTTGAAATTAAATTTTTTAAACTTAATTCACGTTCACCTAGCAAGAATGGGTAAGTTTAGCAAAGTTCACTATATTTTGAGGAGATTAAGGCACTAAATGAGGTTCGGGGGTAAAATGATAATTTTGCATCACAAATAGTTGGACTAGGTCCCGAGTGTTGAAAATGAGTTTTTGATAACCTAAATTTTAACTTTAACCTAAAATTAGTTTAAATCAACAAGATTTGACTAAGGTTACCTAAAGGATGGGACTTATTTGTAACTTTTTTAATTCTTGGATGGCTTATTGGTTAAGAAGCTATAAAACTTGGACAGCGAGGAAGGAGTCCATATTTGCTATTTAAACCCGAGTTCCTCCTTCACCCTACCAATTCTCCATCAATCCAAGCCCAAAAACCAATAGATTTTGATTAAAATGGAAGCCACCAAAGATGTACAGGCTATGGAAAGCTTGTTTCAAGGGTGATTTCATGCTTTTTAAGATTGGAACCAAATTTTCCATCATCCCTTATTTTTTATGCGAGGTAACACTTATGTTCTTGGTAGATTCTTATTTATTAGATGTTCGGAAGCTTGGGTTTTAGTTAGAAGGTAGGAATTATGTGATTTGTGCATTTGGTTGCTTGGAGCTAGGTGGAGCTTTATAGAAATTGAGTTCTTGGGGAAGGGTTCTTATTTTTTACTTGTGAGGTGAAGTTAAGGTAAGGGAGTTATGTGTTGAAGCTTAATTGATGCTATTAGAATGAGTTTGCTTGGTAGGTTCAAGTAGTTCTTACAATAGCATTAGTTAGTGGCCAAGGTTGAATCATGGTGGACTATGGGGTTTGTGATTATTAGAATGATGTTATAATGCATCATAAGAAGGCTTGTGATGGTTAGTTATGATCTATGCAACATGTACTGCATGTATGTCAAGTTTGAAGGCTATCCATGCATATTTGATATGATTGGAAAGTGTCCAAAGTTCATAGCAGCAAAATTGGAATTTTCTAGGCATTTTGCAGGATTGGCGACGTGTCACTAATTGATATCAGTTCTCATGATGCATCACCAATACCACAACAACAGCCAGCACATTGACAACTGTGGTGACACTTCACCGCAGGTATAATGATTGAAAATTTCCAATTTTGCTAGAGAGGTCGGGGAGAGATTTAAGGGGATTCTTAAGGTACCTTGGGGTCCAAGCATTCCAGGGGAACTCTAAGTCTTCCAAAACTCCTTCAAGACCTAGTAGTTTCCTTTAGTCTTATAGTTACTTTTACCGTAAGCAAGGAAACTAGTTTTCAAAAGATCACAACTAAGTACCACTAGCTTGGGTGAAAGATTTAGAACCCTTGGCGACCTAGCCGTGTTATTAGCCACGAGGTTATAAGGTGAAACCTTAGTGCACCTACTCTACAAGGTCTTTACGGCCTAGTCTACAAGGTCTTTATGGCCTAGTCTACAATAGTCCCATCATAATGCCCTTGTACAATATAAAATGGAGAGATTCAACTAGTGATTTATCACTGGTTAGGCTGGCAAGCTAAGCTTGCTAGAGGACAAGGCTATGCCTTGTAGTTCAAGGATTAGGATGAGGAAGGGTCCCAAGGGACCTGGATATATGCACCCTCAGGCTGTATAAGCTCATAGTAGGTTACATATGTTCTCATATGTGAAGTCCTTGGTAACTTTTCTTGCAGGTGAAGTGAAGACCCTTATTGAGAATTCTTGAATTCTCACTTCGTAGTTATGTTGTGCAGATTCTAACGTTAGTGGACCGGATAACCACTGAGGGTTGTCATGGTAGTTTGTTATTGCTACAGGTACCTTGCTTGAGAATCTTTCTGATTCTAGTATACTTGGGTTACTTTTTTGGTTAAATAATAATACTAACTACAGTTTTCCTTTGGTCGCAAAGCCTAATAGCACGTGGACAAGGACTTTTGTGACTCGTCACTAGGACTTGCATCCAGGGTAGGAGTTAGTTCAAGAAGATCTTAGTTAAGGCTTGTATATATAGTACTCCTAGTTGCCTCCATTGTCTATGTTTTGAGGAGTCCTAGACTTTAGGGTTGCTCTTGGGTGAAGGCATTAGTCTACTTTATGTATGAATGCTCCTACATAGTTGTTATGTGTAGTAAATACACATAAATGTTGATTTATATGCTTTGGATATTTGAACTTGTTTTCTATGGAAATATCTTAGACAAGTCAATGTTTTATGGATTTTGTTAATCCAAGTGAATGCATAAAGAACATGCATTTTGCATATTCTAGGTTAATCAACTAGTATCACAGAGTTTTAATCCGCGCACATGTACAACTAGCCAATTACAACCACTATGACACCAGTTCTCATAGGCTTCCTGGGTAGGGACCAAGGACGGCCATGTTATTAAGTCATTACATAAGCACCAAACACCATACTTTTCAAAACAGTCCATAAGAACCAATATGGACAAAATTATACACACTTCAAACTACACTCCATTGATCAATATATCAATCATACAATGTACATATAGCACACCCAACTCATTTACATGCATTTATACACTACATGCATTAAAACAACTTAGTTAATACATACACTAAGGTTCTTGGAGAACTTGAAAAGCATTAAGTACTCCAGAAACTTGAAGGGACCAGCTGCTGCGTAAGGCAGAAAGTATCATTATTAAAAATAGCTAATGTACTCCAAAAATCATGAAAATTTTCAATTTACAAATAAACATATGGAAGTTAATATACGTAAAATTTCATAGAGAAATTCAAGTGACAGTTATTAGTTCGAATACTCTCTTTCAGGTGCTCTTGAAATGGATAGAAAGAGGGTAAGTTTCTTGAATGAAACTTAGTAAGGGCTTATCAATAAAATCTTCAAACTCCAGTCATATACCTGAAATCCAAAGACACTAAAAAACAAAAATATAGTATAAATACAGAAGTATATTCATCCAAATGCATAAAAAAACACAGTAACAAACATATGTAATGCTGGCAGCAATAACACTTTAGGGTTAGTCCATAATCATTCAAATAAACATTAAGAACTCACTATGGCAGCCCTCCTCAAGCTATTACTTGGTCTTACTAGGTCGTTAGGTCTTATTTAGTACTAACTTGGGCTCTAGAAACCCTAAATTTTACTGCTATAACAGAGCACCAAAGCTATAGGCCAAAACCCTAAGTGCAATTTCCCCCTTAACCTAAACTTGGTTCATCAAGCTCTTAGCTCTCTTCCAAGCTGAGGGTCTTAGCTTCATGGATGTTTGGGCATTATCATTGATCAATAAATAGCCATGAAATCCAAATAAAACCCTTACCTAAGTTATGAAAGCTAAAATCTTCAAGAGATACACAATAAACCCAAAAATTTTGGTTTTTCTTTTTCTTGCTGCATCTGATTGCCTTCTTTTATGATTTCTTGGGAGCTTGAGCTATGGTGGCTATGGAAGCTTATGAATGAGCTAAGGAATAGGTTGTGTCTGGTGGGGGACGAACATGGCAAGAAATCAAGATATTTTACTTGACTTAATTAGTTTAACCTTAACCCTCAATAAGTATGACTTAAGCAAAGACTTTTTGGCTAATCTTTAGCCCAGCTTTTTGACTTAAGCAAAGACTTTTTGGCTAGAAATGGAGATCTTTGACTCTTTTAAAAAATCATCCCATCCTAAAGTTATTTTTGTGAACAATTATAATCCTAGTTATCCCAAGTTCTTAAATAATAGCCTTTGTTTCCTTTATGCAATTTAGCCTCCAAAAATTACTTCCATACCATTCAAATCCCTCTAAAACCTTTCTTTTAAAGTTGTACAATTGAGTACCCAAGTCTTGAAATCTTACAATTGAGTCCATAGGTTACTTGTTGACCAAGTAATCCTTTAAGGTTTTCTTGAGGGTCAAGTAACCATTGTGTCGATCTTTTAAGGAGGTGTGATTATACACTTTACCCCCTCCCACATTCCATTCATTATAGGGAAAATCATGCTATAAAATGGTTTATAACTATTATGCTTTTATACTGTAATTCTCTCATTTGTTGAGGTGGTAACAAGAACAACCAGAATTCAATCTGAATTCAAGGGAAAGAATCATATTTGAACCTTTACCAAAGATACAGTTCTTGGATGCATAAACCAAGCTTGATTTCCTTCAAGTCCTTGTTGCCTTGCATCCAAGACAAGCTATTTCACCAAGATTTCCACTCAAATTTCCTTTTTCCTTATTAGAACTCTTGAACAGCCATTATTAACCTATTATTCCAACTTCATTTCTATCCAAAGGCCACCAAATCTAGCTAGCAAGTAGCTTAAATTTAGTGAAAAAGTGCATTCAATGGAAGGTGCGCGGCTTGGCTAAGAAGAATGTCACTAATTTTGGCTTAAACCTCCTAATTAAGCTGTTCACGTTATTACTTAGCTTAATTACCCTTCCTTTTTGTGTTCATCTCAATTTCAGCACTTGATTATATTTTTAATTTGAGCAATTGGGCTTATAACCCTTTTAACTTTGCAATTGCACCCTCACCATTCAATAACACACTAGCACCACACTTCTTAGACTTGTTTAAATCAATTTGCCTTGTCATACCTTTCCTAACCATTTCTTCCCAATTCTTTGACTTATATGTTGTGATTGCTTCCCTATACTTGCAACCTAAGGCCTATATAAGTTATAGGCATGACAATCTTCCCTCTTAACAAATTTGGCCCTCCAAATTTTCAGCTAATTTAGGGAAAAGTTATGGATATCTTTTAAGCATTTCAGCTTTTGTTTCCCATGTTGCTTCATTTTCTGTATGATGAGTCCATTGGACCTTCACTATATTTATCCATTTACTTCTTAGCTTTTTAGTTTCATTGGCCAGAACCTTTATAGGTTCTTCATCATATATGAGATTAAGGCCACTAGAATGCTAGCTATTGGTACTACATGAATTAAATTAGATAAGTTCTTTTTTAGCATACTTGCACGAAATGTATTGTGCACATGCCTTAGTTTAGGGGGTAACTCCAATCTATAGGCTACATTACCAATCCTTGCAATCACTTGGAATGGCCCAATGTACCTTGATGATAGTTCGCCTTTCTACCAGAATTTCACTACTCCTTTCATTGGCGATATTTTTAGCCATACATAGTTTGTATTTTGGAACTCTAGGTTTCTCCTCCTTCTTAAGTTTGCTAAGCTTTTTTCCTACTATTGGCAGCTTTGATCATTTTCTAGATCATCTTAATCTCTTCACTAGTGTCACATATTAACAATCTATCCCCAGACTCATGCCAACAGTGAGGGGTAATAAACTTCATCCCATACAATGCTTCATAAGGTGGCATCTTTATAACTGTATGATAACTATTATTATAGGAGAACTCTATCAAAGGAAAAAGTTGATTCTATTCTCCTTGGAAATCTAAGGCACAACACCTTAGCATGTCTTTAGGAACTTGAATAGTTCTTTCTGTTTACCCATTTGTTTAGGAGTGGTAGGCATAACTTAATTTCAATTGAGTTCCCAAAGCTTGATGTAAAGACCTCAAAAGCTTGGAAATAAACCTTTGTTATCTATTTGAATCTATGTCATTTAGGATTCCATGCAACCTTATTGTTTTTCGTATGTATAGCTTTGCCAGCCTATCCAATGGATTTGTAAGGTTCATGGGCAAGAAATGGGGCAAACCTAGTAAGCCTATCCATAATAACCTAGATGGTATCATGCTTTCTTCTAGTTATAGGCATGCCTAATAGAAAGTCCATGGCTATGGATCCCATTTTCTTTCAGGTTTGGGTAAGCTTTGTAGTTTACCTCCTGGCTTCTAGTGTTGCACTTTCACTTATTGGCAAGCCACACATTTAGGCATAAGCACCCCAATATATTGCTTCATGTTAGGCCACTAGAAATATCCTTATAGATCCTTTTACATTTTTAGTGTTCCAAGATGTATGCTTATTTTACTACAATGAGTTGTTTTAAAGATATGTTCTCTTAAACCATGTCTAGTCGGCACATAAATTCTATTATAGAAATACAATAATCCTTGCCTATAAGAGAACCCCTAGAACAAATTTTCATATACTTGGCCAGACATCTTAGCAAGGTGTTCATCATAGTGTTGTGCTTTTAATATTTCTTCCTTCTAAGTTGGCTTTATAGTCACCATGGTTACTTGTTGTTTCTCCTATTCCATCTACTTGTTTGCCAAACAAGTTAAGTTGTTTAGCTTTTTTTTTTTTATCTTCTTCTCCTTTAGCCTTCAATATCCTAGTATACTTTCTACTCAAGACATTCGCCACTACATTGGCTTTGCCTTCTATGTACTCAATGATACAATTAAAATTCTTGGGTACTCTAGCCACCTTCTTTGTCTCATATTCAAGTTTTTCTTAGTGAAGAGATATTTCAAACTTTTATGATCAGTAAAGATGTGAAGCTTATTTTCTAGCAAATAATACCTTAATTGCTTCAAGGCAATGACCATAGTAGCCAATTATAAGTCATGAAATAGTTCTTTTCATGGGGTCTTAATTGCCTTGAACCATAAACAATGAATTATTTTCCTTTCATCAATACACATCCTAACCTTACCATGGATGCATCTATGTAGACCTCAAAAGGCTTAGTAGGGTCAAGTAAAATCAAAATAGGTGCTGAAGTAAACTTATTCTTTAGTTCTTGGAAGCTTTGTTCACATTCATTTGACCATTCAAAATTTTGTTCTTTCCTTGTTAATTGTGTCAAAAGAGCTATTATCATAAAGAATTTATGCACAAATCTTTTGTAATAACCAGCTAACACCATGAAGCTTTTTCCTTCC
Source organism: Aquilaria sinensis (assembly GCA_005392925.1). Taxonomy (NCBI): domain Eukaryota; kingdom Viridiplantae; phylum Streptophyta; class Magnoliopsida; order Malvales; family Thymelaeaceae; genus Aquilaria; species Aquilaria sinensis. Next base: position 59,929 of record SMDT01000907.1, on the reverse strand, counting down.
TATATATTATGGGGTTGCTTCCATTCCATGATAGATTTAATCTTATCTAAATCCACAACCAATCATTGACCATTTATAGCATGGCCTAAAAACCCAACTTATGTGGTCCAGAAATGGCACTTGCTTAACTTGACAAACAATAGATGCTTCTTCAGCAAGTAAAGAACCAATCTCAAGTGTTCCTCATGTTCCTTCTCATCCTTTGAGTACACCAAGATATCATCTATGAAGATTACTACAAAGTGGTCTATATAGGGTTTAAAGACCCTCTACATCAAATCCATAAAGAATGCAGGAGCATTTGTGAGCCCAAATGGCATCATTGTGTATTCAAAGTGCCCATATTTTATTCTGAAGGCAGTTTTAAGAATATCTTCTTCTTTAACTCTTAATAAAATTTAATCAAATCCATGATCAATGTTAGAAAAGATTCTTGTCCCCTTAAGTTGATCAAACAGATTCTTAATTCTAGGAAGAGGGCACTTGTTCTTTATAGTCATAGCATTGAGCTTTCTATAATCAATGCACAACCTAAGGGTTCTATCATTTTTCTTAACAAACAACATTGGTGCTCTCCATGGGGACACACTTGGCGTAATGAAACTCTTTTTCAAAAGTTCATTTAGTTACTTCTTATGGTCATTCATTTCTGGAACAACCATTCTATAAGAGGCAATATAAACAGGAGTAGCTCCTGAAGCCAACTTGGTCTTAAATTTCACTTGTCTCAAAGGTGGAATTCTAGGTAAGTTAGAGGGGAATACCTCTAAGAACTCTCTTACAATATAGATCTTATTAAGTTCATCTATAGTTTTATTTGGACCCATATACTATTCTTTAAAAACTATTGGTATGAGGCTTATCACTTTTACTTGCCCATTTTTATCATATTTTAGTAATTTTTCCAGGTCATGTTCTTCTGACTTTTGAAATATTAACTTCCTAGCTTGGTAGTTTATAATCACATTATTTTCAGCAAGCCAATTCGTCCCTAGAATAACATTATATCTAATATTTTTCAATATGATCAAATTAGCCTTAAATTCTAGCTGGCCTAGCCTAATCACACAGTCTTTAACTATGTGATGTGTTAACATTATTTCATTCCCAGTTGGACTGACCATTTACATTTTAGACAATGTAATAACTTCTAAATTTAATTCTCCAACTAATTTAGCTAAGACAATTAAAATAGAAGCTCTAATATATTAAAGTACATAAATAAGCTTATCTTGAAGATAAAGCTTACTTTTGAGTGCTTCTTTTTTTAGCCTTTCTTGGCCCATTTCCCTTCCTCAATTGTTTGATTCTTAAGGCCTTATTGCTACCTTAATTTGATAGACTCTTCCTTGAGCATGCTGCCCCTTGACTTGAATTGGCTGGCTAAATCCTCTTGGTGCTTGCTTGGCTGATGGCATTGGCATCTTCCCTCTGTCTTGTTGTGCTCTTGGCTAGTAGGTTCCAAACCTCCCCAATAACCTTCTCTCTTTTCTTTTGATGGGGTAATCCTAAACCCAATAGTCTTGGGAGCCACACTTAAGGCAACCATCAATAGCCTTGCAACATGGATTAAAACCATGATGCTTCCCATAGGTTTGGCATTAAGGCCCAAACTTCTATGGTTCTTTCTCTCTTTTTTTTTTTCAGTACCCTCTAGGGTTCAGTCACCACTAGCTCTTCTTTAGATCTCTTCTTTCCATCTTTCTAGCTACTACTTGCTCCTCCAATACCTCATCTCTCTTGGTGTTGAAATTCTTATCCCAAAGTTAGAGCTTTCTGGACTACCTCATAGAAATCTTTGATGCCTATGACCCTGAGGATTTGTCACAACTTAAGCTTTAGTCCTTTCATAAACCTCTTGGTTTCCAAATCTTCTTGCCTTTCATATTATTGAGCATATCTAATAAGACTACTAAACTTATGTTTATACTCCATCACAGTTTAGTTTAGGTTTTCTAGATTAAGTTTATAAAGCTCTAGACCCTAATCTGGATTGGCCAAACCCAGAACAGAGTCCTAATACTTACCTCCAACATATTCTAACTAAAAGAACACCCTACTTACTCTTGGTACCCTAGCCCCTTGCAGCACCTAGATTCAATTGGCTTTAAGGCATCTTTTAGGGCCTTTATTTCCTCAAGAATAGCAAGAGTTTAATCTAAATTTAAGGGGAAATAATCATATTTGAACATTTACCAAAGATATAGCTCTCAGATGCACAAACCAAGCTTGATTTCCTTTAAGTCTTTGTTGCCTTACAGCCAAAACAATCTCCTCCACCAAGATTTCCATTTAGATTTCCTTCTTTCTTCTTAGAACTCTTGAACAACCACCATTAACATTCTGTCCTAACTTTTTTTCTTTCCAAAGATCACCAAATCCAGCTAGCAAACAATTTAAATGCTGTGAAGAGGTGCATTCGGTTGAAGGGGTGTAGCTTGATAGAGACAAGTGTCACTAATTTTGGCTTAAACATCCTTATGTATTTGCTCACTTCATTACTTAGCTTAATTAACCCTTCCTTCCTATGTTCATCTCAATTTTAGTGCTTGATTATATTTTTAATTTGAGTAATTAAGCATGCAACCCTTCTATACAATTTTACCCTCACCATTCAATAACGCATTAGCACTATACTTCTTAAACACGGCTAAATCAATTTGCCTTGTTATGCCTTTCTTAACAATTTCTTCACACTTTCTTTAACTTATATGTTGTCTTTGTTTGCGCATACTCCCAACCTAAGGCCTATACAAGCATAGGCATGATGGATGTCTTTCTAATCTCTATGTAGTAAATGGGGAAAAGACTCATGAAGTTGGTGTTCCTCACCATCGACTCCAACCATGTGATGAGCCTAGTGTAAGCTCAGTAACCCATGCAGCCTTTGTACATTGATGGCATCTAGACCAGGGCTTGTTATGTGTGTTTAGGCAAACTCACAGGGGAAGCTCCACACTGGATATCTCAATGTATAAAAGAAATGATCTTTCTACTTCACCCATGAGCCCTTGTAATTGACAAAGGCAAAAAGATTTATTCCCCTTTAGTTGGTGGGGGCTATGTGGAAGAATAGTGCATCCTTCTTCAAATATAGCTTGTAAAATTGGAGGAAAACTTCCAACAGAATGACCACCATCACCATCTTGCAGTAAAGGTTAAAGGCGTCTATATGATTAAAGGAGTTCCAGGTCAGTTGTGAAGGCGGCACTTGATAATTCTTCAACTAACGGATGAAAAGGGAACCGCAGCCCCACTTACAACTAACCCACTAGAACTGTAAGGACATCGACCGTTTTATCACGCCTACCGAAGCCTCTATCCTTTAACGCCTACTGTCGACTAAAGACAGCCATGACCCCTTTTCACAAAAGTCATTTGAAGTTTTTTGGTAGATTCTCCTTGGTGAGTTACATTCTCATGCCCTTTAATATTTCTTGATTAGGTGTGAATGGCCCTTTTGTGTCAGTCTCGTCGGGGAATGAAGGGACCTGATTGGTGGCACCCTTTGAAAATGATCTTGAAAATGCCATCTAGAAAAATCGATGGAGTTGAGGTATGGGCTGCCATTAGCCTATGACGGGCGATAGAAGAGCAGACAAAAACCAGAAATGGCAACGAAGAAAACCCAGACCAAAACACCAAATTTTAACAAAATTTACCACAGAGCTAAACGAGACAAATTAGAATCCATTACCTATTTATAATTGTTTGTAGGAAGGCAAGAAAGGAAACTATGAGGAGAAAGGCTAACGGTGATGGAAGAAAGCTTTGAACGGGAGTAAGCCCTAGGGCATAGAGAAAGTAAGAGCAGGAGAGAAGGCAAAAGTAGTGGAGGATGGTAAAATGGTGGAAAAAAGAGGTGAAAAACCCTACCTTATATATAAGGAAAACCACGAATTTCAGGTAACCCCTTGAAAATTGCCATAATCATTATGGCAAATATCTAGGCTAGTAATAAAAAGACACATGGTGTAGAATAGCAATTGAAAAGTCACACCTGTTCATTTCTATAAAAGTGCATTTAATAGACGTCGCTTCATCTTCTTATCCAACCATTGAGCTCACCATATATAGTGAAAATGATGGAGTAATAGGGATTCTCCACAAAATGATGATATCTCTACACCTTCCTTAGGAAGCTGCTAATAGGGGCATCGTACCCCCTGAACACAATGTCGCATGAAAAGCATAGATATAATGCAGATATGAGGGGGTCGCACCCCTAACATAAAAAGAGTTCAGGAACTTTCAAGAAGAGCGCTTTGAAGAGTACGGTAGCATTTTAAATTCCCCTAGAAAATGCAGGACCCTGGCTAACATTTTCTTAAAGAAGGGAGTTATTGGTAGGACATAGGCTCAATACAACGCTCACAACAGGCGGATCTACGATAGAGGAATTAGAGGCCCAGCAGGCAAAAATGGAACCCATTAAGGATGGAAACAAAATCCCAGAATTACTAGATAAATTAAGCAATTTCGATCCAGAAGTGATTCTCACATAGTCCCCTTCGGCTATATAAACCAGCTCAATTCATTAATCACGAAGTATGAGATTTCTACTAAGCACTTATTATTTTTCTCTAGTCATTGGGAAATAATTTGATCATTGGAGGGTTTCTCCTAGAAAAACATTTCGGGGCTCTGAAGTTGTCTTTAGGCACAGGGTCTCTATTTACCATTCATCAAGCTTCTGGGTCAAGTGCACATGAACCTCTTGACTACCAGCAACAAACAAAGATGGAAACAGAAAAGAAAAAAAAACATGACTTGCACAAGGAAAGAAACAGAAAAATAAAAAAGTAATGAAGAGAAACAAATAGAAAAAAAAAAAAGGGAAAAAAATGCAACGAAGAGGGAAAAAAAGAAAAAAAAATGATAGGAAGGCAGGACCAGCCACCCAAGGAGTTGAAACCGTGCCTGCAAGTTATCTCCCTGACATCCTAACCATCCCCGTAATTATAGAAGTACTTCAAATTTTCACAAAACTACAATAAATAGAATATTGTGTCTTAGTATATACTTATACCGGGTGCTGTCAATATTATTTCAAAATTGTTAGGTTGTAGCTCCCTATCAGAGTCATGACCAAAAGTACAAATGCTTATTAACATATATAATTGTTACACTAAGAACTAGTACATGAAAGGTCTCATTTGCCATAAAAGGAAGTGATCCAGGCTTGATTAAGTTACCTCGAGAAACAACGGATATTATCGCACGGTTGCTTGTGAGAATAAAAAATGAGTGTTCCATTGACTGTTTTTGGAATTAATGAGAAAAAGAAAAGATAAAAGAATGAAGCACATAGCGCAGCAATTGAAGAGAAAGAGGGACATGCGTGGGACGGTAGAATATAACTGCCAACTGCCAAGTGCTCAAAAGCGCCGTCCAACCCAACCTCCAACACAAACTCTGGCCTACACCCAAAACCCTCCTCATCACCACACCGCAGTTCGCAGTTCGCAGTTCATCCCCAACTGGTCGCCACTTTCCCTCCGATCATAAATGGCCGCCTCCCTCCACCCTCCCTCCCAACAATCCCCAACTCCCTCCCCATGGACAAGAAAGCCCCCACCTCTGCTCCCCGCACTTTCCGTGGTGTCCGCCGCCGCAGCAGCGGCAAGTGGGTGTCCGAAATCCGGGAGCCCAGGAAGCCCAATAGGATCTGGCTGGGAACTTTCCCTAGCCCTGAAATGGCCGCCGTTGCCTATGACGTTGCCGCCCTGGCCTTGAAAGGTCAGGACGCCGAGCTCAATTTCCCCAACTACGCGCCCTCCTTGCCTGTCCCTGCCTCTACCGCCCCTCGTGACATCCAGGCGGCGGCTTCCTCTGCAGCTGCCGCTCTGGGGGCTGCTAAGGATGCCTTGGTAGGGAACTATGAGAGGACTATTCACCAGCCAGAGAAGACGGTGGTGGCGGCGGTGGAGAATGAGCCGTCTGCGGTGGCTTTCTTGGATGAGGATATGATCTTTGATATGCCAAATTTGCTGTCGAACATGGCGGAGGGGATGCTTGTTAGCCCTCCGCGGTTGGATCTTTTTGCGGACGATGATGCTGGTTTTGGTAACACAAACGACCAGAACCTTTGGATATTCCCCTGAAAATAATACTTAATTAACCTGTACTATAAATAATATTTGAGTTGCAAACAGAAAAAAAAAAAAAAAAAGCTGAAGGGGGGATGGAAATTAAGTGCATCTGTATATTAGCGTGGAATTGTACTGTATTCAGTGGCTGCCATGTTTTGCTCCACGATTTTCTAATGTTTTAATTGAGTTGCTTGGTTTGTGGACTTAGTTATCTACGAGCTAGCTAGCTAGAAGCTTGATTTGTTTGAAATGACAATTTCCCGGACTATAAGTTTGTGTCTCGTTTTGTTGAAATTTATCTGGACTTTTGTCTTCGTGGAAAAACATTTAAATTTGTCTTATGTATAGTAGCTACCTCAATTGTCTGCTCATAGATCGAACAGAAGAATTTTCGAAGAACCCTACTCCTCAACAAGTGTCTGTGTCTATATATACATACATACATACATATACACACACTTCTAGTATTAATGTGTAGGGGAATAGAACAGTAGACGATCTCAATAATACCTGTATGAATATATGTATTGATGGCTTTTGTGAAGAATTTTATCGTTTTTGAAAAAGCAATAATATTTTCAATATATATGAAGCCTCATTCTAATGAATCTTGTAGAGCCCATTTCACAATTTAATACCACAAATAACACTCACATATATACGCAAACATACGAAAACTCTTATATATATGTACGTGTAGGGGATTACAATTCACAAACTATCTAACAAGTCCAACGTTAGAAAAGAAATGTATCTTTAACCGTTACATTAAACTTGGGTTAATTAAACAGTAGCAATAACATTTATTTTAAGAATTGCTTCACGATTAAATTTGACTAAATTCATAGGTGGACAGATATCCTATAAAATTTAGGGAGTCCTTCCGAACACATTTCTTCTCTAATCATGTGTCGCATCAAAATTTGATTTCCTTAATTATGTAAATTTAATCACTTTTGGTGAAATTTTTTGTAGGCTTTCTGCTATTCGGCACATGCTTTGCTGCTCATTCAACATATAGACGCGGTAGGAAGGAAGGATATAATATCCAACCCCAAATTCGGTCAATGAGCTAATCATATATACTTGTTGACCAAAACCACTCAACTTGTTTCCTAATCTCTTTTTACCAAACATTAAATAGAGGATAAATTTAGTGGTTGGTCCCTAAACTATATCAATTGTAGGAATTTTTTCCTAACAAAAAACATGGACTTGGAAAGGTTGTTTAAGTATCGTTAGGAACAATCTGATACTACAAGAGAGAGAACCTTTTGCAATGGAAGATTGCAAAAATAATAAGTGAGGCAGAGACAAATTGCCGCAGAATTGTAGCTCGAACAAGGTTGAGTTAATCAATGGTGATAACTACAATGATTTTCTTGTGGTTCAATTTGCTGCAATAGATAATTGTTGCAATTTCCTAGCATTTCGTGATAAATTATTTCGACGATAAAACCACCTCAAAGATTTGGGAAGGGATTTTTTGAGGTAAAATTTGTGACAACTTTGCTACAAAAACAATTGTATCAACAATATGTAGCAAAATTGTAGGAAAAACTGCTATAATCTTGTCATGAATAAATCCCTAAAACCCTAAATCCCTAAACCTTAAAACACTAAATTCTAAAACACTAAATTCCTAAACTCTAAACCTTAAATCCTTAATCCCTAAAACATTAAACCCCCAACTCTAACCGCGTAGCATTTTGATCCTTCCGGTTTTTGTTTTTGATGTTGCTTACTACTATGATTTTACTTGTTGCTTGCTTATATTGCACTTGGCATGACTAAAATACTTTAGAGGTTTGAACCCTGCTAATCAGATAGCAATGTATAGGTGGTTAAGAAGCACATGGTCTTGGGCAATGGCTTTCATTGTACTAGTACTCATATCTGAAGTACCCTAGGGTCCAGTGAGTAGCAGATGTGCTAGGGTATCTATCCAGCTCTAGCCACCTATGACAAAAGACAAAGAATAGAGTTAGGAGGACCCTAAGGGAAATTCCTTCGATGGTCAAGTTAGTAATCAAAACAATATTCAACCTAGGGCCATGTGAAAAGATATTCCTTAATAAATAGCCGTATAATGGCCTAATGACCTTGTGCCTTAGATTTCAAGCCTCCATAGACTGTTATGGGCCTTCATCATCAATTGGGCCATAGGCATGATAACCTGGTATCTTCAGGTCTAATCCAGATAATGGTTATCAAGTACTTCTTAATGTTGTTTTATGATCTCCTCAAGAAGAAGACCAAATGATCATTCGTTCAATTAATGGATAGTTTAAAGAATATTTTACAATATTTTCTAACTCAGAGATCAGTTTGCAACAGATAGTGTAGTTCAGAAACCACTTTTGTTTCAGTCCGACGAATTTATACAACAAGTCGCGCGGCATCCCACACATCTCCTCTCAACTATATTCTGATGGAAACTTGCCGGCGTTATAAGCTCAAGCAACAACTGGCCGGCAACAGAGAAGAGGAGCACTAGAGGCTGTGGGAATAACAAAGAAGGAAATCCATCCTCATAATAAACCAGAGTCCTCTCCCAGTTGTCGCCCACCCCCTCGCCCCACCCTTTCGTTGCAGAAGTATGCCATTTTTGTCCAGCCACCATTGCCTCATCTCACGCTGAATCGCGCAAACTTGAGGTCGGCTTGGGTCGTACGTCTGGCCCTGCAAGGCCGCAGTTCGTCGCCGCATTTGGAGAAGCAACACTGCCGTACATGTTGCTGTCGCCCATAACTAGTAACTCAAAAAAGGAATTTGTGTGACCCAGCAGAACAGAGCAGTTGTTGACCTGTCATTCTCAGCTCGTCAAGTGGCGTTGGGACAAGTTTAGTTCAACGGAAGATTGCGAGCTTAAGAATGTGATGATGGACGGCGACACTTCAACTCCCTGCCGGATCATTGCATCCATCGTCCAATTATCTGGATCGATACAAATTACTCCAACTGTCCGAATTTTGATGAAATATTTAAGTTTGATATGGTGATTAGGAAAAATGAAGAAGTTTCTGTGCCGTTTCCGCTTCTGTCATTTACTTTTTTCCACATAAATAAAAAAATAAAAGTGAACACTGAAATAATAACTTGAAGTGTTATATGGTAAAATAATTTACTAAATATGAAAATCTTTTAAAAATTTGTAACAATTTAAAATAATATGTTGCAAACAATTTGAGAAAGAAGAAAGGTACTTTTGAGGTTAATTTACAATGATCCACCAAGGTTCTGTAAAAATACAATTTGCTTCATCTTATCTAAAAAAACCTACTTTTAAACTACCATTAATGACATCCAAAGAAAAACAAATTATTTTATATTAAAAAGAAAAAAAAATTGATAGTTTAGTTTCAAAATATTTTAATTACTCTCTTCGTCTCGTAAAGGGTGAACGTTTCTTTGGATATAGAGATTAAGTTGTATATAATTTATAATACTTTTTCAATTTTGCCTCTAAAATCAAAATTAAAAAATATTTCTTTTTATGTCTTGTATAGTGAGAGCTTAAATTATGATTAAAAAAATTCATTTTTAGGCTTTGTGTCATGGCAAGAAATCAAGATTAAAGAATAAAAGATTTCTTATTGGATTTTCTGTAGTAAGAGTTTAAATGATAGTAGTAAGGTAAATTTGATATTTTGGGAAGGATGAAGAATTTAAATTTACTAGAATAAACTATAAGAAAAATGCAATGCAACGACTAAATGAAGCAACTGAATTTCAGTAGTTTAGACCATTCGATTGCTCCTCAATTTGTCCTTTGTTGGGCTCACAAGAGGAGCCATTGAATGTGTCGGTGGTTAGGCATTCAGTTGTTCATCAGTCACTCAGAATAAAATATTTTTTACTTCAATTGCTCTCAGTTGCTTAATTCAAAAAAAATTTCTCCCACAGTTGCTCTTCAATCGCCCTTAGTTTATTAAAAGCCCATTCAGTTGCTTGTACAAGCTCAAATCACGCCTCTTTCTTCTTTCTCCATCATTTTTTCCTTGTCCTCTAGTTTCTCCTTCTCTGCTTCTACTTCTTTGTTTCCTCTATTCTTTGGTGGGTCAAGCTCCATTGTCTTCACACTGTAATATCCCCGTCCACAGTTATCAGTATCAAGGTAACTTATATTTGTATGTAAGGTTTTATTGCAAGTGGTAAATATGTTACTAGTAGTTTTATGTACATATATTTAGTGGTTTAAGCTCCACTGTTTTCACATTGCAATGTCCCCATCCACAGTTATCAGTATAGAGGCAACTTATATTTGTATGCAAGGTTTTATTGTAACTGGTAAATATGTTATTAGTAGTTTTATATACATATGCATATAGATAAATTGTAGAGTGCCTGTCAATAATTCTTGATATGTTGAGAAATAATATGAATATAGGGTAACTGAATGAATTTACAGTTACTATATATACACCATATGTTTCTATTCATAAATCATTGATTGTTCAAGTTGGACATTTTAGAAAATAAAGAATCTACTCCGTACTTTACTGTTTGTGATTTATTCTAATAGTGAATAAATTTCAACTGTATCAAACCTCGTTCCTTAGGAAGTCGGATTTGAGATTTTTGTCTCGAATGAATGGTTTGTTCCAGGGAACTAAGGTGAGATGTTGTCAAAATTTATTCAGATTATTAAGATAAGTGACAAACTAAAAGTACTATCCAAATTTTTCATTTTTGAATAAGCTATAGTCATTCTTTGTAGGAAGTGATGACTAAGGTAAAGGTGTGCACTCATAATATATAAAATTTTATGAAATGAGAATTTAAAAGTTGTTGAGTTATAATGTTTGTTTTTCGTAATTAAATGTATGTAAATTTTAATGAGTAAAGTTTACTATAGGTCCCTTAACTTATTTTCTTATCCTATTTGAGTTATGTAACTCTATTTTGTCCTAGGGAACTGTTTTACTTTATATAGCACGTAATATTGGGGCCATTTCCGTCATTTGGGCTGTTAACTTTGATAGAATTTTGGTGAAAAATGACAGCTCTAGTTCCTAAATTTTCTTCATTTTACTCCTCGGATCCCAAAACTTATATATCTAGCACATTTATCAGCATCTTTACCTCTTTTACTCCAAATCCTACTGAATTCAATCAGAGATTCCAATCCAACACAAAACATCAAGAAAATGAATCAACAAATGGAAAACTAATTCAAATACGGATCTAAGCATCTCGGGATACACCAGATTTCAAGTTTTCAACCCGTGGAATACAATTTCGTGCCATTTTCTCTTTTTCTTTTTTTATTTTGTAAATTTTTCCTATCACTGGGATGATTTTTTTTTCTGTTTCACCGTAAAATAATTAAAATAAACATATAAAGGAGTAGGAAAAAAGGTCGGGAGAGAATAAAAAAGTCGAAGACTAAGAATAAGAAGATTGTGAAAACAAATTTTAACTACCGAGCGAACGACGAGAATATAATTCTTGGTTTCTGGATCAGATCAAACTACAACAAATTGAAGAAAAAAATTAACAAGACTGAAACCAAAAAAATTGAAAAAAAAAAAATCTGAGACCCCCTGCTCCTGGGTCGCCGCGATGTTCCAGTAGGTCGGCCCATTGGAAGCTGAAGTCCCGCTGCTCACCCTCCGGTTTCTTCGCCGTCGCTCACCTTCACTTAAGATAGCCAAGTCATGGGAGCAACCGACGCCCACTTGCCGGTTCTTCTTGAAATCAATGCCCTGACTACGAACAAGCTTGATGGAGTCAACAAAGTAGGCTTCACAAGCGGCAGCGAAATCCCTAAGATAATAGGGAAATCTTCAACCGTATCAAATGAGATGGAACTCATAGTTGAGGTTATTGGCCCAAACGGATGATAAGAAGATTGTTATTCTTGTTGCGGTTTTGAATTTGCAAAATGATGAAAATGCATCTTTTTCAATTTTTCATCTTTTCCTATTTAAGTTCTTAATTTGATGTTAATAAAATTATTAAAATTTGAATTTTCAAAGAATATTCAGTTATAGAATTGGGTAGGTAAACGAAGAAATACAAATTGGTGCTTGGAGTGAGATGAAAATGGTACTTGAGTTGTTAAATTCATAATAAGTTTTATGGTGTTAGTAGTAGGATGAATAAAGTTTAGAATGCTAAGAGTATGATAAAGAAAATATAGAGACTGGTGTTATCATTTTTCATCAAGATTATGTCAAAATTAACAGTGCAAATAACGGAAATGATTCTAATAGGACGAGCTATATAAGGAAAAGGAGCTCGCTAGGACAAAATAGAGTTATGTAACTCAGATAAGATAGGAAAATAAGTTAAGGGACTTATGGTGGAGATTGCTCAAATTTTAATTGAAGGAAATGTACAAGAGAATGGCAGCAAGACGTGAATTGGTATACAAACAATTAATGAAGGATGGATACAAGAGCCCAAATTTCATAGATGATGTAAAAAATTTTATAAAAATTATATGTAGTAGTGCGATTAAGCTGATAAAATGTCCATGTTGGCGATACCGAAATAGACCTTATCGATAGCAATATGAGGTTGGAATGCACTTGTATGAATATAGATTTATGGATAACTATTATATTTGGTACTACCATGGTAAGTGATATAATATGCAATTTTGTAATTTTGATATTGATTAAACATCAGATCCATCATCATCAAGAACATTTTTTTTTATAGAGATAATGACTATAACAATATATCTAGGTATGAGCAAATAGTTTCTAATTTGATTGACCCAATTGTGCATCAAAATAAAATAATTGAAACTTATAAAAATGATGATGATAATTAGGAAGTGAAAGTTGTTGTGGATAATGAAGTCTATGAGTAAGAAAATGGTAATGATGGTGGTAATGTGTTTGATTTCACTAGATTTGGAAATGAATTGCCTAATCTAAGTGTGGGGAAATTTTAGAAACTACTCAGTGATGCATCGATACCATTGTGGGATGGATGCACCAAAGCCATCAGTAATATCTCAGTTGTTAAGTAAGAAAAATAAACATAATATGACTTACAACTCCTTTAATGAAATTCTTTCACTTGTTAATGGATTTGTTTTAGAGGGCAATCGATTGCCATAGATATTATACAAGGCTAAGTAAATGATGAAGAGTTTTGGTCTTCGATATGTGAAAATTGATGCTTATTGAAACAATTGTTTGTTATTTGATGGTGAGAACTCATAATTGATGCATTGCGCAATCTGTGGAAAGTGTAGAATTAAGGAAGGGACAATTGACAAAGGTAATAAAAAACTGATTCCAAAAAGGTATTGCGATACCTACCAGTCACTGACCGATTGGAACGGTTATTCATGTCCACCCATACTATAAAGCACATGACATGGCATGCGAGTAATCAACGTAGTGACAACGGTTTAGTAGGTTATCCATGTCAAACAGAGACCTAGCAACATATAGATTCAACTGTTTCTAACTTTATTACTGAAATTAAGAATGTACGTCTTGGCCCATGAACAGATGGGTTTATGCCGCATTCTACAATGGGGGGACTTATTTTATTTGGACGATTTTCATTGTTGTGTAAAATTTTCCAGTCGAAATATGTATGAAAAAGGTGTACATATTTTTATTGTTGTTAATTCCTAGTCCAAGATCTTTTGGACAGAATATTAATGTGTTCTTAAGGTCACAATTTAATATGCTGAAGACGTGGATAAATGGCATTAAAACTTTGGAGCATAATGCACGCTTGTCTATTATGAATAATTAATGATTTTCCTGCATATGAGATGCTATCAGGGTGGAGTATACATAGGAGATTAGCATGTCTTTATTGTATGGACAACATCTGTTCTTTTCAATTGAAGTTTGGGAGGAAACCAAATTGGTTCAGCTGCCTTAAGAAGTTTCTACCGAAAAATCATGTACTTCATGGAAATATTAATGCTTTTATGCTAGGATTAAAAGTTAAGGATACAATCGTGCTACCATTGTCCGATGAAGAAATTATTTAGTGTTAGATGAAATGCAATCCCCACTTTTTTTAGCAAGGTACGATGATCTGCGCATAAGTGGATTTGGTAAGATTCATAATTTGGTGAAATGATCAATTTTTTTGGACTTGCCTTATTGGAAAAACCTACTTGTGAGACATAGTCCTGATATGATGCACATAGAAAAATATTTTTTTAAAAACATTTTCTATACGTTGATGGACATTAAGGGTAACACAAAGGATAACTCGAACACCCTGTTAGGTCTAAAAGAATTGGATATGTAGTTTAAGCTCCACTTAATGGAAGATATCAATTCTAGAATCAAACTGAAAGCAATCTATGCCCTAGAGAGAGAAAAGGTTCAATAGATATATGATGGCTCGGGGGTTTAAAATTTCCAGATGCGTATGCATCCAATTTAGCACATAACTTGAACGTGGCTAACTGCAGTTTCTACTCCTTTAAGAGCCATGATTGTCACGTATTCCTTTAACGCATATTACTAATAGCATTACGTGGATACTTAGCAACAACTATAAGGTGAATGATATCTAAATGTAATATACTTTTCTAGAAATTTTGTTCATGGAAAATTATAATTGAAAACATGGACAAACTTAAGAACCTCATTATCATTACTATCTACAAATTGGAGATGATTTTTCCTCTAGCTTCTTTTGATTCAATGAAGCACCTTTCGATACATCTACCGTGTAATGAAATGTTATATGGTCCAGTGTAGTTTCATTGGATGTATTCTTTTGAGTGACTTATGCAATCTTTTAAACTAAAGGTCTGCAACAAAGTAAAATTATAGGGATTGATGATCAAGGTATATTTGGTCTAAGAAATGACAATATTTTGTTAATAGTGCTTTGGCCATGATATGTCGACTAAACTCACTCAAGCCCCACGAAACAATGACATGAATTATTGTACACCTAAAGGAACTGATAATGATCTTATGCCCTTATTTTACACTAAAAACTGAAACTTCTCAGGCCGTGGGGCATAGAAGGTGTTAGTAGAAGATACCGCAGATGCATCTCCTTGTTTTACAGAATTGTGAAGAAGTTGATTCATACATGTAGTACATTGTAAAACATGTGTGTGTGGCTTAGTTAATTTTATGTATGGTGAATAACTAACCTTCATGTATTTTGATACATAAGGTTTTAACAATGTCATGCAGTGGAAGTTTCCTGAATGCGGTGCCAGAGAAGTAGAAGACTTACAGGTGCAAAATTTCACATAATGGTTTAAGGAATATTCATGTTCTTGCTCGTTACTATATTATCTGCCAACATATAGGGTACAGAGAACTTTTGTAGTAGTAACCATGATCGTTTATTTCCTTTACTTGCAAGGTGAAATCCATCCAAACAAATTCAGTCGAAGGCTTGTTAAATTATCCCAAGGTCTTCTATATATAGCTTCAAGTTATAATAGATGCATGGTTATTGGTTTTTGATCTTATACACGGACTTGTGGGTTAACAAAGCTGATTGCAAATTGGGGTATTTGTTTTGATAATGAACTTGGTGGATTTAGGGGCCATGCTTTCTGTGGAATGATTGCTGAAATTTAGAACTTAAATATTCCGAAAACATCCCAAAACTTTTTTACAGTCTTCAATGTATATGGTTTGATCCTACCTATGGATTTCAAACACACCCCCAATTTGGTATCGCCGGTGTCAAGTGGCGCTTTAGATTAAGTCTTTCTGAACCTTTCATCCTTGTTCGACAAGCAACACAAGTGTACTACTATCAATACCTACATAATTCACTCTAGTAGTGGTGGGCAATAATTAAGGTAAAACCACATGCATTCATTGACATCTATGCCATTGATCAGGTTCAAGGCGATTCAACCTTGAGTACCATGCCAACAATTAAAGAAGAACCGTATCAGCAACCTGATGTTCAACACAATGTAGTATTTGCATAATCCTCTAGTGTTGAAGCAACAATTATACTGGTCAACCTTAATGCTGGTGGGGAAGTTGTTCCATAAAGAAAGTTAATTTTACAGTTCTAGATCATACTAGCCCACTTGAAGTTCATGACAATAAAGATATCAAAACTAATGAGCATTTGTTCAATGAAGAATAAGAGTCACTGCATGTTTTAATATTGTTATAGGTATTATTTTAGTTTTAATTATATGTGAGACAATAATGTCTCTATCCTTTTTTATGACATAATATACATATGGATATCCATTAGTTATACACACACACACACACACACACACACACACACAAATACAAAATTCAAAGCAAAAAAATCTATAAATGGGTTGTGGTTTAGAGGGTTGTGGTGATCCTTCCCATCGTCCTTGATTGACCTTTTCCTCTGGCTTACAGTAGAGTTCGTACTAAGGTAGAACAACCGAGAGCCAATGTCTTTATGAAGCATCCACACAGTAAAGGGGTGATTATGGTCACATCCCATTCTGGGTTACTGGGGTTTTTCTGCCTGCCTATTCTGGTTCATGATTGAGCGTATCTAAGTCTGGTTCGAAGAACCAGCAATTGGCCCACCATGTTAGTATGTCTGAACTACATCATTCAGCTAGCTAGAAAGCCCTTCTAGACAATCCCCCACAGTAGTAGGACCCCCCAATCTGGAGGATGATAGCACCCAATTCGTAAGTGATTATATTAATATGTTTTTAAGTATATTGTACCAAAATTGTTCAAGTTATTATGCTATTAATAATAATCTATTCGCTTCCACACTAATTGTAGGATTGTGTGTGACAAGGTCATTGACACTATTGGTGACATCTCTTTGAAGCTTTCCAAGGGTAAGGCAGCTAAGTGGAAATATGTGAAATGCATCATGGGGGATGAGTTCTTTGTGCAGCTACAAGTAAATAATCCATATCGTTCTTCCAAAAATTAGTAATATGTCACAATATTCTTTAGTACTCGTGAATTGTAAACTGTTACTATCCTTTTTTTATTGTAGTAACATTACTACTAAGACTTGCTTGATGAGGAGTTGATCATGAAGGCATACTTACATGAATTAGGGACTCAATAAGTGAATAAGCTAAACAATTTGAGGACCTCCATCATCTCCCATAAGCTGGACAGGGTCTTGCTTGATGATGACTACTGCCATTTCCTTTCTCATCTTCCTAGCTACACCTTATCTGATCATTGGAAAATTTTGATCTACCATTGGAACGAGGAGAAATTCCAACACACAAGTGGCATCATGAAGAAGAATATGGTAAGAAAATGTATGGTAATATATTATTTATCTAATTTACTAATAAATTTTTAAATGATATGTAGCTCGGTAATGATGCATCTGAAGGGGCGGAGCCACACAAGCATTCACTTGGGAATTAGACAAAGCAGCAACTTTATCATAAAATTGTAACATTATCATTCCACCAACAATTTAAATTATAAATACATTATTTTTAGTTATAAATCATACTTTAATATGCAATCAAATTTTGTCCGACAGACTCAAGGGACTAGCCCCGGTAATTTAGTGACTTTATCTAACAGATTTCAATGAAGTTTGGGAGTAGAGAGATACTCTTTCTCAGCAGCATGTTGATAATGTAGTAAGTAATAACAAGATAATTTATTTAATATTTTAATAACATTACACTTTTAAAAACTGTTTTAACATTTTCTACATAATTAAGCCAAGCATGAAGAAGAGCTCATCACTAAGTATGACCCAGATGCGTCGAAGCATCCTACTTTTTGTCTGGACTATTGGAGAAAGGTGGTCAGCAATGCCCACAAGGGAGTGTGGATGAGGGTCCCACAGGTGATGGCATTCTTTGACCGTTGTCGCAGTGCACGATCATAGGTGGTTTTTTATAACTTTACTATTCATATAAACTTTATATTCAACTCCTAACCATTTATAAATTTAGAAGTACGAGGAAAACAGTCATAATTAGTTGCATCAGGAGAACACAAAATTTTCGGCATAACTCACTGCTATTCAGGCAAAGGTTACAACTCAACGGGCCCAACAAGCACAATCAGACTAGAGGATGGGGTGCTCAAGGCTTTACTGCAGGCCTTGGTTGGGATGCAGGGTCTGTAGATTGGATACCAATCTTACCGGCTGCTATGGTGACCATCAATCGAATGTATGCTTTAAGGAACCTGCCTCTTGGTGTTGACATAGGCCTCATTCTAGGAGGGTTGGATGGAGAGGGTTCTCTTTCCCCGTTCCTCCTGGAACGTATTAGGGGATGTCATGATCCCAAACCCCGATCCCCCTCGGACGTATCCCTGGGCAGCGGGATCTCAGTCGATGCCACCATTTTATTAGCATCCTCCGACATCGAGTGGGCTGAATATGATGTTGGGTTTTCAACAATAACCGACAACAACATTTCATCAGCCTTACTAGGTATCGAATGGGCCTTCATCGAAATCACCGACGCAATAACAGCAGCCAAAAGATTATTTTCCTGACATGACATGGCTGACCCAACATAGAGGAGATCCTGGGTGATTGTCGAGCTATGGGGGACCAGTAGGCTCTGGATCGTCCAGTCGATCAAAGTGATGATTAGGCCGATCAGAACGCCGCCGATGCACTCTTATGATGGGTTTAGTCATTTTCATATTAAGATTCCAAGGCAATTGTATTGTATTAAAGTGACCTTTTATATTAATAATATATTATTTTAATTTCAAATTTTTTTTATTAAATTTAGAAATCATTTTAAATTATTATAATAATAATTATTAATTTAATATTATAGATTTCATTTAATATAAAAAAAACATTATATTAGAGGAGTGATTGAAACTTTCAGTTGCTCCAACGTCAGCAGGCCATTAATGGAGTGACTGAAACTTTGAATCACTTAGTTTAGTCACGTATCAGTTGTTTCTGCAAGAGCAACTATGTGTTTTGCAGCTGACGTTTTCAATCTCAGTTTGATCACTCCTTGTGATTGAATGCGATTGTTTCCTCAACTGCTAATGAGTTTAATTTCCATCTTGTAGTGAGATAAATATTATATAGCTTAAACTGTCATTTAAAACGTTGACATAAGTGAAGCGTATCTTTCGTGTAAAACATGGAGATCAAACTTTGGTTGCAAGACAGCAATACCCTTCATTCATACGTACGCAATACTTATACAGTGGGAAGAGTAAAAGTACAAGTAAGACTCCAACTAAGCTAGGTTACGTAGGTGATAAGTAAGTGTGTGCAAACGTGATAAATACAAGTCTTAGATGTATAGGACTTGTATATGGGCAACATAAACACCGAAAACAAGATAATATCTCAATATTTCGAAAATAAGATGTGGCAAAATGTATTTCGAATAAAATAATACGAATTTTTATTCTATTTTTAAAATAAATGTAATTCTACTTTTAAAATAAATGTAATCTAAATTTTATACCTAAATTGTACTGTTTGTGCCTAAACTATAGTGAATGTAGTAAATGTTTTTTTAAAGTAACCATTCGTTGCACAATTGGTCTTCCATCCGTAGCCCTTCGTTAAATGCATGACCGACAAACATACATATTTGTCATTTACCTGATATTTTCTTTCTAAACAATATTAAATGAAAAATAAAATTCATTAATAACTTATTTTATATAACAAGATCTATTATTTTTAAATTAAATATTAATAAACTAAACAGTCATTATAACAGTAAATAGATTTTAAAAATTAGGAAGTAAATCATTTCTATAAAATTCTTTATTAATCTAACTTTTTATTCTTTTTCCCTGCAGAGCCGTACTTTATTTTAAATTAAAAGTTTACATTTCCTAGTTGAGCACCTAATGGAGATTTATAGACGCAATGACAATTGTAAAATAATGAACGGTTATGTTAAGGACATATCATTTTATGGATAATTTTATAACTCAGAGTATAGTTTAGAGTATAGTTTAGCCATAGATGATGCAACTTAGCCAATTATAAGTTTCTTTAATTTGATTTTCGATATAAGTCATATATTTTCTTCATAGGATTGACGTATCATTTTTTTCTCCAAATGGTTTTTCTACTCTTTTTTTTTTCTGAGTTATTTCTAATTCTATATGGTCTAGCTATATTTTTTGTTTTCTTATATCTAATTGGAAGCCATACCTCTTCCTTATGTGATATTTAAAAATCTAAGAATAACATTTTGTTATAACAACCCGAGATTTTTCTTGAGTAACTATATTGGTCGCCTGTTCTAGTAAATTAAAGCTATAGTACGCTCAACCCAACAGGACCCTCGACAAACGAAATAACATGAAATGAAAAACAAACTATAGTACTCATAAATAATCCAATATGCTTCTTGTTTTTTTGCATAATTTAGAAACCTTAGATAGGTTTTAGATAAGTTTTAGAAAGTTGCCATAGTTGAGCATAAAATATTAGCAGTGTTAGGGCAAAAGTTAATAACTTGGCTTTTAATATCAATTACAAAGATAATTATTATCTACTAAATTATGGCTTTAAAGGGGAGTAGCTTAAGTCATTAGTCCTTAGAATCTAGATTATGACCTTGTACGTAGTAATGTACACCTTTCGTCTTTTGTTTGAGGACCACACCGCATTAATGCCACTAATTTTGGGGACCAGCTGTGCAATTTACCTTTTATGGGTCAGGGGCACAAATGGCTAATTCACTTGTCTTATAATGCAAGCTAACCTCTTATATGGTTGTATTTCATCAAGCTCCTTGAGCTTGACTCAAGCACCTTAGTGGCTCAACTTACCGAATCTCATAGTTTGGTTGGGACTTACTTAGGTTTCGCTTTATTAGCCCAAAAATCCAAGATCTCTCTCTTGGGCCAATGAAGGACTCAAAACCATCCTTACTCCCATTAATGCCTCCTTAACTCCTTACTCCTTTTGGCACCTTAACCCCTTAGCAACCCTTCTTTGCCCTACCCTTAACCACATTCCAGGTTAAGTCTTAAATAATGCATGATACTTGACTTAGGAGTGGCTTTAAAATCTAGTTTAAAGTTATAAAACATCTCAGGATAGCCTGGAGATGAAAACATAAGCTTTAGGGTCCTCTTAGCATGCCTTTCACTTGGGGTCATTTGGCTTGTGGCACTATAGTGCCACAGGGCATTTACCATTTTCCAGAATTTGCACCCTTAAGGCTGCAGCAGTAGGGTTAAAACTTCCATGCCCATTTTTTTAATGCAAAACATGCTTGAACTTGCCCCAAACTTTGCATACCCATAGCCAATCCTTATAGGTCTTAAACTAATCTTACTCCCAGGTGTTAGGAACACATTTTCATGCATTGCTTGGGTAACAAATAATTAGACCCCTACCTCAAATCGACACCAAAGCAAGATCAAAGCAAGCATAGCTCAAAAGCACAATATATAGAGCTCAACAAGCTTCCTTTGAGTTCCAAGCCTAATTCTAGCCAAAGTAGACACTAAGGGAACAGAATTAATACCAATTCTAACCATATTTCAAGCTTAAAACCAACTCATAAGCTTGGAGGAAGCTTACCTTAGGTTTATGACGTAAAACTTACAAGAACAAGACACTATTAAGAAACATGCATTTTCTAACGCCAAGTCATTCAAAATTTCCAATGCGAAGAGCTGTTGGAAAAAGGAGAGACAATTTTCCAACGGCCTTTGCATTGAAATTTTTAAACACTTTAGTTTCCAACAGCCTGGCTGTTGGAAATTTTCAACACATTGAGCCGTTGGTACTTTTTAAATTTCAACTTCCAACTGCTACACCGCTAAAAATTTCTAACGCAAAGGCCATTGGAAAAAGTGGACATTCAATCTCACTATACATACATACATATATATATATATATATACATATATAATAATATGCCTATATATTCATATATGTAAAATCCAATTATGGTTCTCTAACTTTAAGAGTCGTCGTAAAGTGGTCCCTTATCTAAAAAAGTGTCTCTTAGAGCTCTTTACCTTTCTAAGCATGTCCTATTTTGGTCCATTTCGTCAATTAAGTCACTATTTTTTATGGAAGATGCCTATGTGGCACCTACTTTGCCTTGTGGCATCCTATGTCATGATGATAAATGGCTAGAATGGAAGAACAATAAATATCAACCTAAAATTGACGCAAACGCGTAATCTTTAGGACCTGAAATGACATTAATTCCTAATCTTCATCTTCCCCAAATCTTCTTCCATTCAAACTATCAGCACGTGGATGCCCACCTTCGACCTATCCATTGTCCACTCCAGCCCACTCTCCCTTGATAATAGCTCCTCATCACTAGTGACCCATACAGTGAACATTTGAAATAGGGCTTAGACATTGTTTGGAGATGTCGTGATTGCAACTCTTGTAGGTTTTTTTGCGAGCAAGCATGATGGAGAAAGTAAGCAAAAGCTGGGAGATTTGGTGCACCAAATACATAAAGGGTTGGCAAAACATATAGAAAGAAAAGCATAAGAGGAATGGGGCAAGAAGTGGAGTGAAGTGGTGCGAGTTTCCACTATACAAGGTGAATTTCGGGTAAGGGCGGCCAACATTGGAAAGGGGGTGGAGGCGTAGATTCTGCTAGAGGAGGAGGGGCCATGGCGGCGTATATAGAGAGATTAAAGACGGAGAGACTGAAAGATGATGGCGGCGTAGATGAAGAGACCGCAAGGATGGTGGTAGCGTAGATGGGAGGAGAGGAGACAAAGACATAGAGAGGATGAAATTAGGGCTAAACCTTTTAAATCCCTAAAATTTTTTGTCTATGTCAATTCTAGTATGAGATTTATTATTCTTCTAATCCTGTCACTTATTATCATGAAAGAGGATGCTACGTGGCAGTTTGGGTGCCATGTAGGCAATTTCAATTTAAAATAATGCCTAAATTAACTATAGGGACTAAAATAAGGCATGCGAGTTGAGTTAGAAGACTTTAATAACTTTTAAAGTTAAGGGACCAATTTAGGATGACACTTAAAGTTAGAGGACCAAATTTTGTTTTTACCCATTCATAGTTTAGAAAATATATTATTTATTTATATACGATAGACAAGTATCATAGACATATATGAACACAATGTATAATAATACTCTTTCTGTCCCAAAAAGAATGAAACATTTCCCATTTTAAAAAGTTTTCAACTTTTAATTTACCTTTCTACCCTCATTTAAACTCTCACTGCATAAAACCCAATAAACAATCTTTTTTTTTTTTCATTGTTTAAACTTTTAGCACACAAACACCTTAATCTCTATGTCCAAAAAAATGCTTCATCTATTATGGGACGAAGGGAATAATAATTATATATATATCATTGGGCAAAGCTAACTCAACCCATATGTGTGTGTGTGTGTGTGTGTGTGTGTCTGTGTCAATTGGGCCAAGCTAACCCAACCTAACCTAACTTTAACTATATACCCTTAGTTAACCCTCTCCCTCTCATCTACCTCACCCTCACAGCCGCCAACCCTCTACACCCTTATAGCTGCTAGCCCTCCACGCCCTCACTCCCTCACGCCTCACACCTTTACAACTACCAACCTTCACACATCACGCCCTCACAGTTGCCAACCCTCATGCCCTCACAGCCGCCAACCATCCACGCCTCCATGCCTCACTGTTAACTCATTGTTATTTGCTCCTCATGATTTGCTCCTCACCTCACTTGCCAAACTCCTCACTATTTGACGTTCACACCTTACCCGCCCCGCTCCTCATTCCCTGTCAGTCGCTATTCCTTGTCGTCGTCAGCTTCACCTTGCCATTCGCCTATGCTCTTTGATCCATCTCAGTCCACGGCCCACTGTATTTGCAGATCTGGTTAAGAATTAGTTAGATCTATTTTTGTATTTGTGATGTTGTTTTGATTTTTGCAATTTATGTTTTTGAATTATGTGAATCTAGCTTTGAACTGTTTTTTTTTTGTAATTCATGTGATTTTTGTGCAGATCTATTTTTGAATTGTTATGAATTTTATTTTTTTAATAATTTTTTGTGATTTTGTTGTGATTTTTTTAGTTTATGTGATTTTTGTAATTTTAGTGATTTCTATAATTTTGTGATTTTGTAATTTTTTTAATTTGTGAATCTTGTGATTTTGAATTTTGTAAATACAAAATATAATTTTGAAAATATATTTTTGTCATATTATAAAATATAAAATTTTTAATATAAAATATAATTTTAGTAATATAAAAAAAAATATTAAGAAGAGTTATATAATATATATATATATATATATATATTCTTACAAAGAGTTCAACCGTTACAAATAACTTTACGAGGTTAGCTTGTTGGAAATTTTTAATGGCTTGTATTTCAGCAGCCAAAAATTGGCCACTGAAATTTTTTTTCCAACACATGATTTGCTACCGTGTCTATTTCTAATGGCTTCATATTGGAAAATTCAATTTTCCAACGCAAAACCGTTGGAAAATGACATTTAATAGTGAGAGCAAATGCACTAATTTCACAAAAGATGAGCTAGAGGCATTTTTAAGATGTCTTTGGGACTTTTAAATTTCATCAACAATTAAGCAACACTGGAAAAAAGACGCAAAATAGTGACTGAATGGAGTGGTTGACTTTTAGTTGCTTTAGGAAGTCAAACGCTCCTAAGTCGTTACTTAGTGAGCCCTACAAAACAGTGACTGAGAAGCAACTAAAAGGGCTCAGTCACTTCTTGGGTTAATTTCAAACCTTATTTGCTTTTTTTTGCATTAGTCATTTGTTACTCACTCCTGCAGCACAAAAACTCATCCCTTTCTCATTGTGCCAAGTTGTTCCTCACCCTCATCTTCTACTACATCTTTGCCCTCATCTCCTTGTTCTACTCTTTTGCTATTGTCTATTGGAAGATAGTGTGCATTAGAGATAAAGGTGAATTTTATTTGAGTTGATTTATTCGTTGTAAAAAATATTATTAGTATGAAAAAATGAGATTTTTTGTACATCTGAATATAAGTAAACCATAGAGTATCTATCAATGATTTTTTATCACTAAGAAATAGTATGTACATTGAGTAATTGCAATGACATGTAGTTATGTTATATGCATAACAGGTCTCTATTCGTAGATCATTAATTGTCCAAAATGGACAGCTCAAAAATGAACTTATTTTTACCATACTTTATTGATTTTGATTCATCATAATGATGAATAAATTTCAACTATATTAAACCACATTCTTTGATTAA
This sequence comes from Aquilaria sinensis, assembly GCA_005392925.1. Lineage (NCBI taxonomy): Eukaryota > Viridiplantae > Streptophyta > Magnoliopsida > Malvales > Thymelaeaceae > Aquilaria > Aquilaria sinensis. Next base: position 34,726 of record SMDT01000907.1, on the reverse strand, counting down.
TGGATATGAGATTTGTGTCTCCAAAAAATGTTGTATTCTAGGGAATTAAGGTGACAAGCTACCAAAATTTGTTTAGACTACTAACATAAATGACAATATAAAAGTATGTTCTTGATTTTTCATTTCTGAATAGGCTAGGGTCATTCCCTGGAGAAACTATTTAGGATATAGATGGACTGTAATAACCCTATAGACTAAGAAAAAAATAATTACCTACTAACCCTAAAGACCAAAATTACCATTATACTCTAAAGGGCATTTTCATAATTTTGCCCATAAATTTAGAAAATCAATGTAAGACTAAGAATCTTAATCCTTAGAGAATTATTTTGGTGGTCATTAAGTCAAATTCTAAGCCAGAAGTTCAAAGTCATTTTCTTTAGGCTAGGGATATTTTTTTCATTTTCCAACTGAGCATTGAATTAAATATCCAAGAGAACCATTAGAATCTTTTTGTGAAAATGAGTCAAAAGAATTTTGTCTTATCAATTCTGAATTCATTTGCTTAGGTTTTAAAAATTTAGCCTACACGAATGCATAGCTTATACCAAGTTCATGCTATTGTTACATGGGATAATTTCTCACCTAACCTAATATCTTTTCTTTGTGAAAAAAAAAACTTGTAGCCACATGCCATGCTAGAATTTTGTTTTTTTAAAAAAATAAATAAATTTAATTCAATTTATCTCTTTATGTCTATTTTTTTATTTTAATCACATTCATTATTATCCTAATATAATTCTCCTTCTTTTTATTTTTATTCTTCCCCATATTCCTATCTAGGTTAAGAGTCCAAATTTCCTCTAGAAACTATATTCATCTGCTTTTCTCTTCTTCTTTATCACCAACTTGCTGCCAAGCGACAAAAGGAAAATAAACACACCTATGGCCACCGTTCTTCAATTTGTCTTAACTTTCTTCTAGCTCTAGTTGTATTTTTCTCCTCCATTCTTTTAGATCATTTAGATAGCCTCATAATTCCTCTATTGTTTTTGGAATTGCGTAGCATAATGAAGAAGAAATCATCACGCAATAAAGAATCATCATCGCACACTTCACACAATTGCTGTCTTGATCGCACTCTTTATCAAACTAGTGTAATTCCATCCCTTGGGCTCTATTTCTCTATTATCCTAGGTATATTAATTGTTATTTAGTTCCCTATTCATGCCTAGATTCATTAAATTTAACGAAAATTCCATCAAGACACAAAAAAGCAGTCTTACGCATACCGGCGATTCCGAATTCATTTATGTGAGTCTGAATCCTTTAGTATTACTCTTTAATTTTTTTCCAACATCTGAAGACCTTATATTTTTTCTGTATATCACTGGTAAATTATCCTTGTTCAAAATTTTAGGTTTGTGCACTCACTCCCGGTGCAACCGAACCTTTACTTACACCCAAGCCCCGGCAAGCCACTGTAGAATTTTTGGAATTATTTTGGCTTTAGATTATGAAACTTGCGGCCCCTTTTAAATATTTTTTCTTGCTTACCAAGTTATTATAGAAGCCTAGGAACTCTCACATAAAGGCTTAGTGCTCCTATGGACTTTTGGAGCGCCAAAGATCCTAAAAATACTCTAGTAATCAAAATCAACCTCTGTCACCAAAATTCAGTCTTTCTAGCCGTTAAATAAGTATATAACTCATAGTGTTGGCTTCTGTAATTTTAGGATCATCATTGAGAAAGGCTATTGACATGATCCTACGTAAGCACGAGGCCCTTAGAGACATCCCAATTAAGACCTTTTCTTCCCACTAGGTAAAATTTTGACCTATATATCAAGAATATAAACTTTCCAAGCACCGTTTAAGAAATTTTCACATTTTAACATATTTCTATTTTAGAATATAAAATTCAGTCTTTATAGCCATTAAATATGCATATAACTCATAATGTTGGCTATTGTAATTTTAGGATCATTATCGAAAAAGGCTGCCAACATGATCCTGTGTAGGCACGAGGCCATCGGAGACAACCTAAGACTTTCTTTTTCTTCCCACTAGGTAAAATTTTGATCTAGATATCAAGAATGTAAACCTTCCAAGTACCATTTAAGAAATTTTCACATTTTAGTGTATTTTCTATTTTTGTACCATGCTAATATTGTATAGGATCAGTTCTAGTGAATTACCCCATTTCACAATAGGTAAGGGGGAAAAGTGGGTTAGTTCTCATGAGCCCTTTTAGGCCCAAAATAAGCATAAATACAAATAATAAATTCTAACCAAACAATTGGGCGAAATAAAATCTTTAAAGACGTGAGCAACATGATTAGAGTAATCAATTAATTTTTCTATTTTTTTCATTTTTTCATTGAGGTATAATTTGATTAGTTGATTGCATAGTTATAATGATGTGATATATGATGTAAGTTTGGTGCTAATACCATGTTAGGAGTGGTTACAACAAGAATTGTGTTAGAAGTATATTAGAACAATTTGAAAAAACTGTACTAGTATCATATTTAGGGCTGGTAAAACAAATCCTGCTAGTACCATGTTTAGGGCCTATAAACTCACTAGCAGCATAATTAAGGTTAAAAACAACGAATCATGGCATGCTAGGGCCATAATAAACTACTATAAGCAATTAGATAAAGGATTATGTACAGAGGAGATCGACATTTAGCATAAATGTGGTTAAAATATCTTATTGATTATCATGTTATCATGCAAAACTAAACCAAGATAACAACATAAAAGAAATAAGATGAACTAGAAACATCATACTTTACTAAAAGGGGTAAAATAAAATTAGTTAAGATCTTGCATCAACTGGTGTTGTGTATGATTCATGATTTTCATACATGATATTGCATTAAGGAAAAGATTTAAGGAGAAAGATAAAACATGAGGCATGCAATGTTGGCAGCGAACCATATCTACATGACGTGGTGGGTCATAAATTTATAAAGTAGGTTCAGAATGGGCGATTCACCAGAGAGGTATGTTAGGGCAGTGACGGACAATCCCTAGTCATGACCCAATAATGATATAGAGTTTGGAGATATGATTTATGCATTACTAGACCAAATTTATTCCTGGTATCATGAGAAGCTCTATCTCAACATAGGCATCCCGAGAAGCTATGAATTGGTAGCATCTCTAATGGCACTACCTAGAAGTTATCCCGAGAGTAGGTGTTGCACACACTCACCACCCTAGGCTCGTCGTACGACATTCAAGTATTAAATTAAATAAAGGAAATTATGCATATGCATATAGTTCAAGCATACTTGTAGGACTTTAGTGATGTTATTATGATGTTGAATGAAGTTGTTCATTGATTCAATTACTATAACTTAAATTTTATTGTTCTACTTGTTGTTTGTTGAGGGAATATTAGGACCAATGCGATAGGCTTGACACTTCCTCCTTACTGAACAGGTGGTGCTCACCTTTCTTTCTAATTTTTCTTTCCTTAGGTGAGTATTATGAGGAGACAAAGGGTACTAAACCATGTGATGAGGCTTAGGATGTGGAGCAGATTGAATGATGGTACACTGTAGCCCTTTGAACAACTGGCTGAGACTGAAAAAAGAATATAGATTGTTGAAATTAGGACATTATTTATGTTTTGGTTTTCTAGGATTATCATTTAATTATTTTGATTTTTTTTACAACTTTTATTAATTGGGGAAATAAATTTGAGAAAAGTTTTACCTCATTTTCTTAAATTATTTTCGATTAATTGCTTATTAACTCTTGGAAATTAAAATACTTTTTAGAATTAAAATTTATAAAATTAGGGATGTTACAGTTTCTAAAACAACCCAAGTTCAAAATCGGTCAGCGAAACACCTACCAACACTACATAGACTATCCTTTAGAAATGGAGAAGTACTAGGTGCTTATGTTCTAAAACTTATGCCTATATATACCCATAAGGTTTCTTACATTTCTCTCATGTTGGATATGGGGTGTTACAAACTCCTTCCCCCCCCCCCCCCCCGGGCCTTATGTACCCAATGTTCTCATTGTGGTTACTCAAATTACTTGGTCCCCTGGACTAGTAACATTTCTAATCTAAGCGGATTACTTGACCCTGGCCATGCAACCTCTTTAATCCAAGATTAACCCCGGTAGACAATGTATGTGCACACCTAGTATGCCACATCATTGCCGGGTCGCCTATGATATTATATGAAATAACTCGAGTTCAAAACTAGTCAGCAAAATGCCTAACCACACTACATGGTCTATCTTTTAGAAATGATAAGCGCTAGGTTCTTATGTTCTAAAACTTGTGTTTATATTAAAACAAAGGGCTTTACACATTTCTACTATATGTGATACGAAGGTGTTGCAAGAGTTTGTAACACCTCCGTATCCCATATAGGAGAAATGTGAAAGCCATAAGTGGAAATATAGGCCTAAATTCCATAGTATAAGTACCTAGCACTTATCCTTTTTCCAAAAGATAACCCATGTGGTGTAGGTAGGTGTTTGTTGATCGATTTTGGACTTGGGTTATTAAAAATAGTATTAGAGCTGATCCTAGATTAGAAAGGTTACTTGACCAAGGGCCAACTAATCCGATTAGAGAGGTTATTGGTCCAAGGGACCAAGTAATCTGAGTGACTCTGACAAGAACATTTGACACATAAGGAACGGAGTTTGCAACACCTTCATATCCCACATAAAAGATAAATGGGAAACTTTATGTGGATATATAAAAACAAGTTCTAGAGTATAAGCACCTAACACTTATACTTTTCCAAAGGATAGCCCATGCCTTGAGCCAGGTGTTTTGTTGATCAGTTATGGAATTGGAATGTTACATGGACAATCATCTTATTTATGAAAATTGTTGAAATGATTTTTTAAATATTGTTTATTTGTAATGTTTGTAATCTGTCTTTGAACATATGAAAACTTCAATTATAAGAAATAAAAGCATGGCAAAGGGATGTGAATGGATATACTAATGACAAATGATAAATGGATAGATGAACTTAAATTTCATAATAAGCGTAGAAAACTTCATAGAAATAGTTTGTAGTAGTGGTACTAAACTGATTAAACTTCCATGTTGATGATGTCAAAGCAGATGTTATTGAAAAAAAATGAAGTTGGAATTCATTTATGTCAATATGGCTTTGTAGATAACTATTATGTCAGGTACTATCATGGCAAGCGGTTTGATATGCAATTTTGTAATTTTCATTAAATTGAAATATCAAATCCATTGTCATCAAGAACAATTTTTAACATAGATGACAACTATACCAATAGATTTGGATATGAATAAATGGTTATGGTTTCAGTTACTTAAACGTGCATCATATTAAAAGAGCTGAAAACAACAAAAATGATGATGATAATAAAAAAAATATAATATTGAAGTGGATAAAGACGTAAATGATCAAGAAAATGATCTTGATAGGGAAATGTGTTTAATTTGGTAGGAATGTATAATGAATTGCCAAATTCAGATGTTAAGAAATTTTACAAATTACTCACTTATGCATCAACACCAATGTAGGATGGATACACCAAACACATAAAGTTGTTAGCAATTTCTCAGTTGTTAAGCAAGAAAAGTAAGTACAATATGACTAATACTTGCTTTGATAACATCTTGCCACTAGTGAAGGAATTAGTTCCTGAGGATAATCTATTGTCAAAGACGTTATATGGGTCTAAGCAAATAATGAAGGGTTTAGGTCTCCAATAGATTTGTGTTCAAAAAATTTTAAATTATTGGATGGCAAGAACGCAATATTAATGCATTGCAAAGTTTGCTGGAAGTGTAAATATGAAAAAGAAATAATGAACGGGGGTAAAAAAAAAACTAATTCCAAAAAAAGTGTTATGGCACCTACCAATCACTGATGGACTGAGGCATTTATTCATGTCTACCCATACCACTAAACATATGCCATGACATGTAAGTAATCAGTGTCCTCAAAATAGTACAATGGATCATCCATGCCAAACAGAGGCATGGAAGCATGTAGATTCAACTTTCCCTAACTTTGTAAAAATATTCATAATGTACAACTTGGACATTGTATAGATGAGTTTAATGGGAAGGATGTATTCTATCTGGCTGGTTTTCATAGCTATATATAATTTGTCACCTAAAATGTGTATCAAAGAAACATACATATTTTTATTAATGTTAATACTAGGTCCCAAGATCTCGAGGACAAACTGTTGATGTATTCTTAAGCCCATTTATCAATTAGCTAAAGATGTTGCAAGTAGACAGAGTTGAAACCTAAGATGTATATCGATCATAAAATTTGATGATTCAAGATTTTTATTATGGGTAATTGGTGCTTTTTCAGCATAAGGGATGCTATAAGGTTGGAGTAACCATATAAGATTGACATGTGTGTATTACATGGAGAACACTAAATCTTTCCAATTGAAGTATAAAAGGCAATAACTACTGGTGGGACTATCATATGAAGTTTCTATTGAGGAATTACACTTTTCCATCGGAATGCATTTTGACTAAGATTAGGGGTAAGGACTACAGATATGCTATCAATGTCTAGTGAAGATATCAATTAACCAGTAGATCAAGTTTAATTCTTACTTCTTGCATCAATGTGGGCTAACCTCCACATCGATAGATTTGGTTCTACCCATAATTGGGTTAAGTGGTTGATTTTTTTATGGCTTACCTTAATGAAAATAAGAGCTCTTAAGACATAACTTTGATATAAGCATATAGAAAAAAAAATTATTTGAAAACCTTTTTTATACATTGATGGACATTAAAGGTAAGATGAAGGAAAACCGGAATGCCCGATTTTATTTTAAAAAAATGTATATGTGGTCAGAGCTCTACTTGGTAAATGATAATACCAAAATCAAACCAAAGGCTATGTACATTCTACATGGAGAAGAGGTAATACAAATATGTGTATGGGTGAGGAGTTTGAAATACCCAAATAGGTATGCATCTAATTTAGCACATAATGTCAACACTTTAGACTACTGCTTCTGTGTGTTTAAGAGTCATGACTGTCACACATTTAATCAACAGCTAATTGCCAATCATGTTGCTTAGATATATATCACAAGCAATGTGGGCCACTCTATCTAAAAGTTATTCATTTTTTCATCAATTGTGTTCATAGGAAATCAGAAGTATGTGGTTTAATCCAATTTCAGTGGATATATCCTTTTGAGAGGTATGATATAACTTAAAATGGTATATTAACTTGTCAGATAATTTTGCAACATCTATTATAATTTCAATATTCTTCTTTCATTTGTAGGCTTACGCCGGTCTCTTAAGCAAAAGGTGAAAAACAAAGCAAAGATAGAGGGCTCAATTATGGAGGCTTATTTGGTTCAAGAATGACATTTTTTTGTGAACATTACTCTGCCCCTAAAACAATTACTAGAATCAATCAGGTATTGTAAAACAAAGGCATGGTTTCAATAGGGTCTAGTGGTAACTCTACAACTTCTTTAGCATTGTTCTGAAATGAAAACTATAACTTTCTGACCCATAGTTCATGGAGGGTTCTAGATGAAGATGAATTACGTCTGGTACGTCTTTACATTCTACAAAATTGTGAAGTAGTTTATCCATCTTTATGGTTAGCAATTAAGTTCATCCATGTCACTTGTGTGAGCTTCATACAATTACTACATACATGGTTTTAAGCAACTAACCGTAACATGTTTTTAGTGTTTTTAATGATGTAATGTGATAAAATTTTCCTTGTTGCAATGATGGAGAAATGGATGACTTGCGTGGGCAACATTTCATGCCATGGTTCCAACAGTACATATGTTATATAACTCACTAGATTTAATGGGTTAATAAGAAATTGACAAATCAGGGCATCTGTTTTGAACTTGTAAAGTGAAATCCATCAAAACATATTAGGAGAATAACTTGTTGAATTATCACACGGTCAGCTGAATTTAAGCACAAGTTTTAATGGATGCATCATGAATGATTTTTGATTTTATAAATGGGCTCATGGGTCAACAAAGTTGACTGTCAATTAAGGCATCTAATTTGAAAGTGACACCAGTGGAGCTAGATGGTATGATTTCTATGGAATAATAGATGAAATCACCAAGCTACTATATTGTGGAAGCAAACCCAATTTTGTCACAATATTTAAATGTACTTGGTTTGATCCTCTCTCTGGAGTTCACACGCACTTATTATCTGGAATAGTTGATGTCAAGTGTAGATCAATATTAAGTCCATTGGAACCTTTTATTCTTGCCTGGAAAGTTATACAAGTATATTACTGTCAATACCTCATACTTCACTCCAACAATGGTGAGTGGTAATTAATTAAGACCACATTCTTTCATCAGGTATGATACCATTAATCTGGCTTTATGTTGTAAAACCAATAGCTTTTCATTTATAACCCTTATTTACCCGCAAGTGTACGGAGTCGTCATGTACTAAAAGGCAAATATGGGTATTGCCCTAAGAGATAATGAGATTTTACTAAGAATTGAATTTTAACTACTAGAGCTACCTAATCAACCACAGAAAAGTTTTTGAAATAGAGTGAATGAGGTCGCTAATTACTAAAGCAATGTAAGATGTTAAGCTAAAAGAGTGCACTAGGTACTAAAAGAGACTTGTCAAATAGGCTAAAAATGCAAAAACCATCCCCCTAGGATTCCACTCCCTTTTCTTGCTACCCAAGCTAATTAAAGCCCTAAGGTAGTCACCCCTTGTGTGGTGATGAGGTTCAAAGTTCAAAAACCCCTTTCTCAAGACAAGTTTTTGCTCACCCATGATTAAACAAGGCATTACTCAAGCACAAGTTTTAACCTAATATGAATTAAGCCTTAACCCTCTTTTAAACACCTAATGAATTCCTAGATTACCTTTAATCTAAGAAACCAATTATGCCCCATTCTTCTCTTTCATCCCCTTTAATTCCTCTCTCAAGAACAAAATGGGACTGGTAATTTATGTGAGGTGGCCTTTCAACACACAACATTTAGCACAAGAATAGGCAACACAAGTGATCCACATCCATAAAAAATAAACAAAGATCCATTGAATAGCAAGAAAAAAAAGTGTCATCCTAGAGAGATGTAACAACCTACTCACAATCCATCATGTTGTTCAACAATAAACCCATAAACAAACTAACCATGAAAATCCAACTAAATGAGAAAAGGAAAATAAGAAACCCAATATGGATCCTAGTAGTCTAAGCCTCCTTGACTTCTAGTCTCCTCCTCCAAGCTTCAAGCCTTCTCCAATGGTGGAAATCCCAATAAGAGAGGAGAAAAAGAAGGTGCCAAGATAGATCATGAGCTATTTATTTCCTTCATCTATTTATACCCCAGGCCTTATCTTTTTTTTTTTACCTCTTCCAAAACCTAAAGGGATAAAAAATCCCTCTTCCAAGGACAGGTCATCAGGTAGGAAGTGTGGGGGACTATCAAAATTGCGAGACTCGATGAAATAGAGTAAACGTTGGTGACGCATCGCCAATTGGGTCTAGATGGCGGCGACGCATCGCCAATTTGTGAAAACTTGACAGAATGTCACTAACGTTGGCGACGTGTCGCCAACGTTCTGTTTTATCTTCAACTACTTCACATGCCCAAACTCTGTCTCACTCAATCCTGCTCCAAACCGCTATGTCCACACCGCCATCCAACCTGTAGAAAGCCAATGAAAACACGAAAATACTAAAAAAAAAAAAAAGGGAAGAGATATAAGTAATTAGCGGTCAAAGTTGTTGAGAATTCAACAACTTTGACCGTTGAATTATGCGCCTAACACTTTAGACGAACCAAACTTGAGTGTGGACTGAACAGTTAGTTGCAATTTAGTCCTAGTGACCCATAAACCCTAGCAAACCCATCGGCCATCTCACTTCGAATTCATCATTATCAAAAAATTCTTAGAGGTGTTTAGTGTGCATTTTCTTTGGCTTATAGAGTTTCAATGCGTTGAGCCTTAGGTTTTCCTATTTCGGTGAGTTTTTATGCTTGTCTAATTAGTATGTTACTACATTGTCATTTTTTCGGCTATATTTGTGCTTTAAATTTTTTGGAATTTTGTGTTCATGAGTTTCTATTTATTTATGGTTAGCTACCAAAATTTTTGTTAATTTTGTGTTGTTTAGTAAATATTTTTTTTAATTTTTTTAATCCTGTGTTAGTAATATTGTTAGTATTTTTTTTTTAAATCTTTCATCATTTTGTGTCAATAATATTGTTAGTAAATTATCTTAATAATTATTTTACTAATTTGTGTTAATTCTATGTTGTAAATTTTGGGTTAGATTCGTGCTTTCAATTTTTTGGAAATTTTCTGTTAATTTTTTGTTAATAATTTTGGTGTGTAAATTAAGTTACTATTTTTAAAAAAATTTTATGTTACTAATTTAATGTTAATTTTGTATAAGTTGAATTTATAGTTATGAAGCATGGCGATAGTCATAGACAATAACCGACAGGAGGTCGTGATCACTAGGTGCACCGAGGTCAACAGTCATTTTCCTTTACCTCTCAACGGAGTTCACATCGAAGCAGGGGAAGCCTGAAGCAATACATATGTATTGATACCATCAGGCAACATGACATCAGTCAAGGTACCTAGAGACCCACTATCATGACATCAACAAATTTTCAAGTGCCCCATTTCTATGGTTCATCACTAGGCATATTTGAGTCAAGTTCGGAGAACCAATACTCCACCCACCGTCCCAATAACCCCTAGCAATAGCAGTCTGGGAGACAGCATGCCCCGCACTAGGACCCACACCATGATGCACAACCACCACCTACACCAAATTAACAGTGGATCATTATGCGTGTTTCACAAGTGAAATTAAAATTCCATTTTAATATATATATTTTATGAATATTAACCTATTTGAATCGTTTAGTACTTAAATTTTTTGTAGCTTTATCTGTGACAAAGAGTTACCAAGTATGGTATCGCAGCTCGGCAATGAGCTCTTCAAGGGCGACACCCCCAAGTGGACTAACATTCGGGAGGTGCAAGGGAAGAGTATTTTGACCGGTTGAACTCCTTAATTATTGTATTAAACTTAAGTTTGTCTTAATTTCTAATATTTACTCTAACTATCTTGTTTATTTTACCAAAGATACCACTAGCATCTCGATGATGAGCATCAAATTAAGAGGGACTACTTCTCATTATTAGGCAACTGCTATATGAACAAGCTCCACAATTTGAAGGACAACATCATTAATAAACATTTTGGTGGGACCTTGCCAATCCAAGACTTCAACCTCCTTTTGCCTTACTAATAGAAGTTCATTTTGCTGGATAACTGAGAGATTTTGTGCAACCATTGGTTGTCTAAGATATTATAGCACATTAGCTAAGTAATGAGCAAGAATCAAGTAAATAATATTAATTTCCCTTCAAATTGTTGTTTTATAATTTGCCTAAATTAATTATGTACTAAACTAAATTTAAATTTTTGTTTCAATCATACAGATAGGCTTAGACACACCTGAAGGTAAGTGTGGAGTTGCCTAAGCATTCTCTTGGAAGCCAAACGAAGCAGATTGTGTAGGATAGTATGTAAACTTATCAACCTTTACTACTTCATATTTTTTAATTCTATTTTCAAATTCCTACTCAGTACTTATTTTTAATTCGTGCAATAGACGAAGGACAACCAAACCCCAGTGTTTGATAATTTCATCTGATGGATTGCAACCAGGCATGTATCATGTTAGGTCTTATCTCAGCAACAAATTGATGCTATAGTAAGTAACAAAATATTTCAAATAATATTCTATTAAAATTAAAATTTTTACATTAATTACCGCTAGCCTTTAATCTTAAACTTTTTATGCCTTCTAATGACAAGTATGAGCAAGAGGGTAGCAGCACCCTATAATTTGTGAGGAATGCTCTAAAAAGGTGATCGGTAAGCCTTACAAGGGACACTAGATGGGGTTCTTACAAGTTTTAGTTGGTTCCATTGTGTATGATCTAAGGTACTCATTTAAACATTTAACGTTCATTTATAATTTAAACGCACTACATTTTAATCATATAAAACTTTTAGGGGTACAATGATGCCACTACAAATTAGCTTTGTCGAGAGAAACTAGAACTCCACACTTAGTTAGCGACTATTCTTGGGGAGATGACAGCTCAATGGTCTCAGTAGACTTAAAGGGATGCAAGGATTCGAAACTTTGAGGCTTTCATGATGCAGATGTAGTAGGGGTGGCAGTCCAAAGCCATCTGCAATTTGATGGCTACTTGCACTGTGACGTCAACCTAGATGCAGGCTCAAGGGAACCTACCCGCAAGGGTTAATCTTGGCTATGTACTTGAAAGGTCAGAAGAGAGGGATCCTATGTAACCACGCCTCGCTCCTACCCAGTAACATCAAGATCCTATCTCCCATTCTCTGAGCCTCATTTGGGGATGTAGGGATCCTATGGATGACTGGATCCCAGCAGCAACATGAAACAACACCTTATTCACAATGCCACATGCACTGATGACAAGATCAAAATAGCAACCTTAGCATCCACTAGCACAGATGACAGGTTTTCATCAACAATTTGGCCCTTACTATCTCAAGATGCCCTAATTGATTTAACATAATCAGGGAAGTCAGAAAACTAAGCTCGGAAGTCAAGTACCCAAGACACAGGGTACCTAGGGTGCAGATGGCACTAAGGGCAATCAGCAAGCTCCAGATAATGCACCCAAATAGCTTCAAGATCTATACCATGATGATAGCCAGTGTTTTGATTTGACTCATTTAGGCTTGTAGGATTTAGTGAGCATTTTTGTATTAAATGACTTTTATATTAATACTAAATTAATTTCATTTCAATTTTTATTTTCATTAATGTATAATTTAATTTCAAATTATTTATATAATATATTTTTTATTTTATAGAATAACAAATAATAATAAAAAAATAGGAGTGACTGACACTCAATCACTCTTTTCCTCTCTCATTAATGGTTGAAGTTTTAGCCACTTTTCTCCTGGCCTTTATACAAAAAATACGACTACCACCTTTAGTTATTTTTTGTAGTCACATTTTATTAGTAACTGGGAAAATTGCAGTTGAGGATTGCAATCACCTTTTGTGACAGACTGTGACTAGAATGGCAGTTGCTCTTCTGCTTCCACCCTACACTATAAAATGAGATGTTTGAAGATGGAGAGCTATGAGGAGATGGAGCTAAGAAAATTGGACTAGAAGGGATGATGAATAGTAAGGCCTTCCTTCCAAAAATATCACCAACCAACCCCACTCAACAAACTCTATCTTCTTGCCACTTAAGCCCTAAAACTCAATTTTGTTACACTTGGGCCAGTTAGACCTCTTCTAAACCGTTCCTTTTTGTTCCAAATGAAAGTTTTTCATACTCTCAAACTTAGCACCTTTGTTATCTAGGCCATCTAGACCCCTTAAGACTCAATTCCTCATATTTAATACTTAGTGCATTTTAGCCCTCTTATTTTTACTTTTGGTTCAAATGGCTAGTAAGTGGTAATACTTATTGTCTTAATTTATTTGCTCACAAACGCTTAAATGACCCTAATTTCACTAAAATTAGAATCATGCTACCAACTCGGGCCAAAATTATATTGTTAGACGTCATTCCAAATATAGAAATTCAATTTAACCATACTTAATTTTCTTTTCTTACTAACCAAGAAACTAATTTGAAAATTTTAATAAATAAATATTTAATTTTGACTCACTTAGCTGGTCAAATCAAATTGTCCGCTAAGAGAGTTGTCACACAATGAGTTTTGAGGTCCCCTTGCATTACATCCCGGTCATATGGCAATAATAATATATATTAACTTTGAGATGTTATCTTTCTTCAAGGCCATTGTAAGGTACATCTTCTCTACGAGCTGTAAGTCCTCGACGTTGCTCGCTGGGCGACGGTGGGTGATGGAGATATGCCTTGAACCTTTTTTTTTTTCAGCGATCTTATCTACGTAACCACTTCTTCTTTTTGGTGCTTTCTTTTGCATGTTCTATCTCACAATCTTATCTTCTCTTATTTAATAATTCTTTTTGGCCAACCAACAAAAAAAACATATTTGAGCCTTATCTGATAGGCGCGCTAAACCTCAGACTAGTGGCATCTTAATTTCAAAATCTCAGAATTGTCGCAAGTACAATAGGCCCCCTTGGATCTTCATGCTTGAGAGGACAGCCAATATGACCGAATAAATTCCAATATTCTCCATATATATCCTAGGTAGATAACTAGATACTAATAGGAAATTAGCGACCAACTTGTAACCAAAGTATGTCACTTTCGATGGCACAAGTTTAGAGGTAAGTGGGGCTACATTAATTTGTCATCACTTTTAATTTTGTAGGCTCATGAGCAAGGAATCAAAGACAAATAAAAAACAGCAAACGGAAAATGAAATTAGAAAAGAAGACCGTAAATGAGTAAAACAAAAAATATATATTATTAAGAATCAATATTAATTTTTTTAATTTTTCTAAACATTCGACTAGAATTGTTATTAGATAAAAATAAAAATATGCAATTTAGTGGCTACTAGTATCTTACTTTAGAAGATAGTACATAAAAAATAACGAAAAAAAAACTTGAGGGCCAAGAAAACAAATAGAAGATTTAATTAAATAATTATAAAATTCAGGGACTGAAATGTAATACATACGTAACTCAGGTCTAAAAAATAAAAAATTAGAAAGTTAGGGAATAAAATGGTGTTTTCACCGAAAAAAATGTGAGACAGACAAAAACCACAAAAATTGTAACCTAGGCCCTCATAAAGGCAAGCTCTGTATAAAATGAGATAAAACTAAAAAAAGAACAAATCATATCCTTAAAAAAGCAAAAAAAAAAAAAGGCAAAAGCAAAAAAATAAAAAAAACTGTTGAACCATGACCTAAAATTAACTGAGCTCAACTAGTACAAAATTGAATTACTATTCATCCAACAACACCAATGTTAATATTTAGAAGTATAATGTAATTAGAATAAATAAAATAAACAATATACTACAGATCAATTAAGACATAAAGAGGCTAGCAAAAATGAGAGGACTAAAAAGTACTAGTAAACGAAATAACACAACACAAGCAAACCACTAACATTCAGAGCCGCATTTAAATTTAGAATTAATATTTTAATTTGTTTAATTAATACTTATGAGTACTAATTTCCTATTATATACTATCCTATTTCTGGTTCTCCGAAAAACTAATCTGCATCTTCTGAGATTGTTCAAAATAAGCCCCCAGAAAATCACGTGGCGAACGCGGAGGGTGCAATATTCTCCGAAGCTCCAAATGCCTCCCAACATCAAACCCTCGACTCTTCATCAGCTGCCTCTGCTTGGCACTGAACCTGCTCTGGTAAAACCCTTCGAAGGAAGGCTCTTTGGATGTTCTGAGGAAGAAGGCGTATCCAGCCATGAAGTACATGGAGGTCACGTAGAAACAGATGGGTTCCATCACGTCCCATGATAGTTCCCAGAAGGTGAGCCGCATGAACGCCGCCGTCTGTACCACCAGGTAGCCCAGACCCGCCCATAGCTCCCGCCGGACCGATGAGTCGGCTTCCCGGTCGATCTCGGTTTTCTGCCGCTCCAGCTCCTCCAGCTCTCTTCTTCTGGGATCGTTTGGATTCACTGACGAGGGAATTAGCTCGCCAAGTGCTTTCGCTACCTGTAAACCGCTTTATTATATACAAATAATAATACTAAACGTACTAATACAAAATTTCTGCCCAAAAGTTATGTCGTAACTGGAAATTTTCAAAACCACTTAAACTGTGTAGAAGATTGCCGTTTTGGAAACTAATACTAAACTTCAGAAGAAAAGCTGAAAAAACGTGAAAGTGGCCGGAATTTGACCAGAAGAAGACGACAAAGATTGATTAAACTTGGAAGGCAAAACTACTTCAAAAAATGTGAGGAACAGAATTTACGTGTTCGTTAGGTTAATTTCAATAAAAAGAAAATTTAATAATTCCGACACGTTTTGCAAAAAAGAGAGCTCTTTCCTGTGAATTTTGTCCCCAAGCCTATCTTCTTGTTACAAGAAACCAGAAGAACCCCAAAAGCATTTCAGATGAAATTGAGCGTACCGTTTTTCTTTCTTGCCTAAGCAATGAAGAATTCCCTTCCAGAAATAAAATCTCCATGTCAATTTACGCCACTCTACATCGAATTTCCCTAACTATAGATGTTTCCCTAACTGACTAGTTTCTGTTCAATTACTATAATACCCTCCCATCCCCTCCTATGTACATTATTTATTTTATGCTACTTGAGGTTTTAATTTTTTAAACCAACTAAAAAGCTTTAAAGGACACTATAGATGTCCTTGCCTTTGCACAGCAGCAAGGGTTTAAATCTTTTTGGAGGTGTTATACGCTTTATTAATTCTGTTTAAAAGGGAAATGTTTGGTTGTATCTTATAACAAAGCCCCACAAACCTCTTTCTTTTTTTATTGAGGGTCACAAGTTTTGCTCTTTAATAAGAAGTGCGAGGAATAGAAAAGTTTCAACTCCTTAAGTATCACATTGAGATTTATTGAGGGCAAACTAATTAGATAACCTTTTAGTTAATAAGTAAGTTTATCTAATAGCTTTAGAGTTTTAATTTCTATTTTCTCCAAAATAATTTACTTAAAGTTGAGCCAATTTGGCAATGGAAGTTGAGAACTCTATTCAGTCGTCTTGTAGAACTCGAGGGCCTTTTTCGGGTCCTTCACTCGCCTGCTGAAGAAAACAACAAAATACCCGTAGAAACCCATCAGTTTTCAGCATAGTTTCAAAAAGAACACTGACTCTTTCTTAAGGTAAAAGAGAGCCCTATCTGATGTTTTTTTTTTCCCATGATTATGGGAGTTGCTTTAATCTGTCATAACGAAACAACCAAATGAAACAAGTAACAAAGATTAACTCGTAATTAATCACAAAATATGAGATTAAGAGGGAATTGGCAAAGTAAATTTACCTGATCGGGCCTGAGAAGCACCATATTCCCGAGGACAATGACGTTCCCCGATTGATCAAGCGATTTCGCTAACTCCGATCCCTGATCTGGATCCGAACAACCTTCTCTGCAGATCCGAACAAATTCCGGATAACTTATCCAGCTCTTCCCTGCTCGTCTCAGCCTCGATTTCACCATCTCCAGTTGCGCCGCCTTGAGCAGTTTCCTCGCCTGCTCCGTCGTCATCTCCGCCCCAGTCGACGGCGATCTCAACCCGTCCAACCGGATCCTGTCCTTGACGATATCCATTTCCCTCAATTTCTCAATCAGACTACCTTTCCCACCCGGAGGGTTCCTCATCTCCGGCGGGAGCATAGGCCGCTTGTGGATGAATCTCCGGAAGATCCCGTCGCGGCTATCTCCGGGCTCCGGCTCGATCGCCTTCGCTTTTGTCTTCGAAGCCCGGGTCGAAACCGCCGGCGGCGAGATTCGGCACTTCGTCACAGCCTGTGCCGACATTTTTGAGATACTGAGCAGCTTCTCTGCTAGAGTTCTCTTCATCGCCATTGTGGAATTCGTTTCTCTCTTCTTGTTTTTTTTTTTTATCGGCCGTTCTGAGTTGGCTTGGCTTGGTTCAGAGCAGAGAGCGCTTCGGGAGCTTTAATAGGTGTCCCAAAGAAGAGGAAGATGAACAGAAGGAAAAGCCTTAATGCCATTCCAGCCATCAAAATATTTCATCTTGATTCATTAGGCCACTAAATATTTCTGTCAAGCACTGGTCCATTGAAAGGACTCAATAGGTACTCCAGTTCAGATTCAAGAATTTCTAACCTTAAAACAAAGGAAAGTCTGGACCAGTATCGTAATTTCTAGGCTAAAAAGAGCACCTAATAACTATTAGTGAGAATTTTCATCGATAGAAGACTAAATCATGGAATTAGATCACTAGAAGAGTGGCTATATATTTGAGAAAATATATTAATAGAGCTGAGAATGAGCCCGAGCTAAGTTGATTAATAAACTGATCGTGTTCAATTTAAAATAGTTATCAAGCTTGATATTTTATTTATGTTTGCATCAAAAAAATATGAATGAGCCATAAACAAATTTCAAACCGACTAAGCTTGAGTTGAGCTCAAGTTATTCACTTAAATCAAAAGAAAAAATTAAAATTGAGCCAAGTTAAATTGAGTAATAAGCAAATTAAATTTTTTTTTGAATTGTTTGCCGAGTTTGAAATTTTATCCTATTCTTGGATTGATAATAGTTTAGATAAATCAAGAAAAAACTTTCAGTTAAGCCGAGGTTTAACTGTTTGTTCATTTTTTCATATAAAGCTATAAATTGATGAACTAATGCGTTGTGTTAGACCAATGGGAAGAATTAAAAAGTTGAACAACTCTTCTGGATTTAAACCAAAAGGGTACTCATCATTTCCCAGGTAGCGCGATATTTCGGGAATTGTATGGGAAGAGAACTGCGTTAGCGACTTAGCGTAGAGACTTGTGACAATTTAAGCCGGCGGTTGGGTGCCATACATTTTGGAATATTCCCAAAAGTTGAAATATTCGCGAACGATAATTTTCAAAAATCGCGCGAAAAGACGATAAATTAGAGAAGGGAAGCATTTTCACGAGTGGGAATATCGTGGAGGGGGGTTATGACGGACCGAACACGTGGATGGCTAAAGCTGGAAGACCGAAATCCGGCCAACCGTCCGATCATGAGAAAAGTTGTCTTTCCCCAGCGGTCTTGATGTTGACCGCTATAACGTGTTTTTGGATTATGGTCGAATTTACCCCAAAAATATTAATCACGTTATTCGAGTCCTTAATTGATGAGCATTGCCTTCAAGCGAACGTGTCGCCACATCCCTTTGAAACAGGTTAGCAAGTCTCACAAATGTTGAGCCGACCTTTTTTCTTTTGGAAAGATAAAAAAAACACAAGAAAGGTGTTTGGTAGTAATGAAAATCCCTAGTCACGAATGAGCAAAGCCAACCTGTCCGGAAGCCACCTCCACCAGTGAATATTTCTGGTCTTTTTGGGTATATATCTGTATTTGGTTAATTGTGGTGACTTTGGGATTCGGTGTGTTAAAATTTCTCAGCTTATCATAATAGACCTGATTCTTTAATTAAAATTATGAATCATGTGTGGGTTGAGTTTGAGGAACACTCAATTCATCAAGGATTTTTATTTAGATTTCTAAGACCAAGTTTTAAAGGCCAAGGTCCTTTCCATTCTTGAACTTAGGCTCTGTAATGTCAAGTAGCTGTTTTTTGCTTTTTAGCAAAAAGTGTTGGACCAAGTTATGATTTTTTTTAATAACAAAGAATGTTCATATCTCATTCATCACGAACAAGAGCCACATCGGCTGTAATACATCGGCTTTGTTCATAAGACAAAATGACCCTTTGGATAAAGCCTGCTTCGCAAGATGATGACCTAAATAGTTGGCTTCAAGAAAACAATGAAAATAACCCATGCAGGAGTTTTAAGGTCAAACCAGTTCAACTGTTTAGACCATTCGGTCAAAACTACCTCCAAATTTGTTTCATGACCAGTTCAACTGATTAGACCAATCGGTCAAAACTACCTCCACATTTTGTTTCATGACTTAGCATGACCTTATTGCTACTTTTAAAATATTATGGATGATAAAGTAAACTCTGACATACTACAAGGACTCCTTTGTAAATCATCCAATCTAAATACTTACAACCCTAAAGACATGCGAAGAACTCAAAACTTGCTTTCTCTCCTTCATTCTCTCTCTAGAGATGGCCAAAGCTTTAATTCAACTTCAACCTTTTTTATTTTTCCTAATTTCTCATCCACTTCTTCTCCCTTTTCTACCTAGATTTCTTATACCTTCCCTTTCCTTTCCAGTTTTTGGATTTCTGCCTTCACATTGTTCACAACCCACAACACACACTTAGGTATTACACCCTGCAAAAGTAATTAAAACAAAAGGGGTGAGTTCCCTATGGAAACTCAGTAAGGGTTCTTAGTTCTCTTGGGAATCATAGAGAACATTCATAGGTCTTGGATCAAAGCAAACCTGCATCCAAAAACAAGCAAGCAACATACAAGCACGTACGTATACAAACATTAATATTATGAATGCATAATGCACATGAATGCAATGCAATGCAATATGTATGCAAGTGATGCAATAATGTTCACTAGTTAATAGAAGGTCTTTCGGTCTTAATCCATCCTAGATTCAATCTTATAATAGCTATATAGCCAGGGCCCATCTTACTTAGGCTATATCTTTGTAGCTCTAGCAAGCCTTTGATCTTACATGGAGCTCACATGTTAACTAGAGGTCTTACACTTAGGCCTACTTTGTGCTTCCGGTTGCACACTATCCCCTGCTTGCTAATTATGCCTTTTATTAACCCTTACTTACCATGTTGAGATGCTTAATTCCTACAGACCCAAGGATCATACCCTGTTTCTTAGGAATCTATCTCGATTCATACAAACTCCTCTAGGAAGCCACAATCATTCATTGCCAATTAATGCCATATGGCCTCCATTAACCTACTCCATGTCTTACATGTACCAATCATCCATGCAATTCAGTTAGAGTAGGCCAATGATTACGGCCCCTAACCCTTTCTCGGGTTCCAAACAGAACACAGCCTTTTTGCATCTTAATCCTCATCATCCTTTCTTCAACAAGAATCAAAGCCATTTCCATAAATGCCCGAGCATCTCAAGCACCAATTTACTTTCTTTGCTCAACCATGGCCAAGCAAACCCGAGACCATGTGGCCATGATTTAAGCTCCTTCACAGCAGCTGCTCTTTTTTTCCACGTTTGAACTCTATTTCTTCGATACAAACCAGAGAAAGAGAAGTTAGAGACCAAATCTGGTCAATCTATGAGCTGTTCGTAAGAGAAACAACCAGCTGCCTGGTCTTTATGTTAGTGGGGCTCAAACCACATTTTCAGTCCTTGGTTTCTTTTCCTGCCTCCGGGTTGCACTCTGAACTTTTTCTTCATTCAGAATACTCTTTACCCGAAGCTTATTCAAATCTTGGCCACATTTCCAATTCGGCACCTGATTCTTCCTTAATGAATCATCAATTCTGTCATTAGAGGCAATTCAGCCCCTAAGGCTCATTATCCAGTCACTCCTTAACAATTCTCTGCTCTTTCCTTTTTCCTTGTACAATTAAGTCCATAGCCTTATATTTCTTGTAATTGAGTCCTCACAACCCAAGATAGACCTAATTTCCTCAATATTTGTCAGTTGGTCCTCGGGTTATACTCTACTCTAGAATAAACAGCCAAGCTTTCCTTCCAAGTTTGATGCCTTAGATCTGCGATCACCTATTTATTCCAACCTAGGATCAATAGAATAATTAAATTCACGTGTTGAGATATAACCACAACCTATCCCCGCTAGCTTCAGTTCTGAGCTTACTGGACCAGGACTTGTTCGGATTTGTTGGAGGAGGAAACATGGCGTCGCATGCTCTCCAAGGATGGGCAAACATAAAGCCCTAAAGAAATGAAAATAGGTTGATCACGAGTAGTTATTGATTAAAGTTGGGCATACAGAAAGGACCTTTTCCTTTGTTTGTTCCTCTGTTTCTTTTTCTGCACTAGTATTTGACCTGTGGTTCAGAACGATTTACGGGTCATCCGTTCTTTACAGCTTTTAGTGGTTAGAAGTGGTTTTAACTTTAGTCATATATGAGCCGAACCTGGGCTACCAAGAGGGACAGTTTGTGGTTGGACTGGTCCGCTCCAGTTCTGACAAGCACGCTTGTGTTTGCTTGTGCTCGGAACTGATGGTGCAACAATTGGCAGTTTTAGCAAAGGAAAAAACGGGATTAATGGGATTCGCATTTTAAAGGAATTAGGACTATATATTGTGGTAAGTTAAAAAGTTTTAGGCTTTGGCAAAATAGGAAAAAATTGTAGGGCACACTTGATAAAATTTGAAAGGCCAAATTATACATTTGGTCCCTGAACTTACCCAGCTAACGCGAGTTGGTCCATAACTCAGTACTCAGTAAATATAAGCCCCTAAACTTTGAAAAACTATGCGAGTTAGTCCATTAGTTCAACCATATTGATAGGAAAATTACAAAATTCCTCTTGATCTCTTTTATTATGGCACATGAAGTACTCTTAGTTTAAAATCATTTAAATAAACTATCTCTTTTACCTATGGATGAAAGTTCGGGTTGTAAGATCGAGTTTGGGTTGAAA
The DNA here is from genome assembly GCA_005392925.1 of Aquilaria sinensis. Classification (NCBI taxonomy): domain Eukaryota; kingdom Viridiplantae; phylum Streptophyta; class Magnoliopsida; order Malvales; family Thymelaeaceae; genus Aquilaria; species Aquilaria sinensis. The sequence continues at coordinate 12,566 of SMDT01000907.1, read as the reverse complement.
GTCAATTTTTATAGTATGTCCCTAACCCTATCCCGACCCTATTCTAGTCAAACTCAACCTGACACTAAATCCTACTATTTTATTTTGTGATATTTTGATTGATTTCCATCAGTATTTGTTTTTTGGCAAATGTGCCTAAAATTGTTAAAATAAATTATTGCAATAATAGTGTTGTAGAAAAAAACTAGAAGAGGGCTCGTAGTCTACTATAGGTCAAGCAAATATGTATGGGTCAATCAAATATACATATTTGTTATAGTAATAATATTATAAATAAAAGAAGTAATAAATAAAAATTATTAGTGACTTCTTAAAATTAATTAATGATTAATTCAAAGCATTGAAAAATTGATTTGGTAAATATAAAATATGTGACATAAAATCAAAGACCCGACATAAAAAATAATTACATAAAGAATAATTAATTCTTGCTTTTTAAATATCTTGAATTTAGTAAATAAGAAATGGAGCAGGATCAAACTTTCCCTTAGCCTATTAGAAATATCAAGTCTTTGATTTTATGTTAGATATTTTATATTTACCAAATCAATTTTTCAATGCTTTGAATTAATCATTAATTAATTTTTAGAAATCACTCATAATTTTTATTTACTACTTCTTTTATTTATAATATTAGAACTATAACAAATATGTATATTTGATTGATTCATATATATTTGCTAGACCTACAGTGAACTACGAGCCCATTTCTAGGTCGTTTCTACTATTATTGCAAAAATTTATTCTCATGATTCTAGGCATATTTGCTAAAAAATAAATATCGACGGAAACCAATCAAAACATCACAAAATAAAACAGTAGGATTTAGGGTCAGTTTTGGTTATGACTAGAATATGGTCAGGATAGGGTTAGGGACATGCTATAAAAATCGGGTTTCAACCCAAATCTGATATTACAACCAGAACTTTCATCCTTAGATAAAGGAGATAGTTTATTTGAATGATTTAAAACTAAGAGTACTTCATGTGCCATAATAAAAGAGATCAAGAGGGCTTTGTAATTTTTCCGTCAATATGGCTGAGCTAATGGACTAACTCGCATAGTTTTTCAAAGTTCAGGGGCTTATATTTACTGAGTAATGAGTTGTGGACCAACTCGCTCAAGTTGGGTAAGTTCAAGGGCCAAATCTATAGTTTGGCCAATTTGAAAAGTACTATGATCGAGAGGATTAGGGTTGGCCTGAAATGTCATGTACGCATTTCCGCTCATAAGATCTATCGACCTAAAAACAAAACTAAGAGAATTAACCTTTTTGTCTGTAAAAAAATATTTCTAAAGAATTAGGGCCAATTCGTTTTAATTTAAGCTAACTTAATTTAAAATAATTTATTTTTATATTTACATCTTTTTTACTTGAAACTAATTTTATTTGAAAGTCAATATTATTTATATGAAATAATCCATTGATTGTAAAATTTTTATAATATTATTAATTTTTTATGAATTTTTTTTAAACATTAAAAAAAATTCATAGAAATTTAATAACATGATAAAAATTTTGTTTCAAATGGATTATTATACCTATATAATATTAGCTTTCAAATGAAATTGGTTATAGGTGAAAAAAATTTAAAATCATTTTAAATTAAGTTAACTTAAATTAAAACGAATTGAGTATAAGGCTATTGTGGTAAGCTACAAGTTTTGGACTAACTTGGTGAACGATAAGAAGATTTAGAATTGAAAGTGTCTTTCCCCCTATTGCAACAAATTTCTGGTCTTTTTGGCTATATGTCTGTATTTGGTTAATTGTGGTGATATTGGAATTCGGTGTGTTAAAACTTGTCAACTTATCATAATAGTCCTGATTCTTTAATTAAAATTATGAATCCTGTCGGTTGAGTTTGAGGAACGCTTAATCCATCAACGATTTTATTTGGATTTCTAAAACCGTCTTAAAGGCCAAGGTTCTTTCCATTCTTAAACTCGTGCTCTGTAATGTCAAGTAGTAGTTTTTTAGAAAAATCTTGTGTACGCCATGCGCCTGAAAGATCAGCTACGCGTGCGAAAAATGTTTCAGTATTTGTCGCAATTTTTAACAACTCTTTTTGTCCAGTTGATTAGGCATGCGCTTAGGCCAATTATTGTTCGGGGCAGGAGTTCCAAGTCATGCTAACCTATGAAGCCTGCGTATTTTCGTTTGTTTTTCTCAGGGACGAATCCTTTTTTAAAAGTTTAAAACCATTCTTGTCTTTCTTGCGGTGGCCATTAGTTTTTTTTTTTTTACCCTTTCTGCCATCAGTTTTGTTTTCTTTCTTTTCTTTTGTTACTTGTCGTTTAATAGTCATCTCGTAGCACTTTCTTTTCTCATTTTTTTGTTTGACTTGTAAGGAACATATTCATTATTTTATTTTCTAACTCATGTTTTAAATTTGGGCTTAATGTAGAACTAAATTGATTTTAGATTGTTTTGAAAAGAAATTAAAAAAAAAAAAAGCAACAATAGCAAAAAGAACATGAAACTGAGCCAAAATGTACATTTGACTAATAAAAGAGTACCTAGTTTCTCTAAAAGTAATTCTATGGAAAATTATATTTTATTGTTATTTGTTCCTTCCTACGAACTAGATTGTTGGTAATATGTTATTCATTCTTTTATTGGTAAGTATGTAATCTTTTACCACTTCACGTTTGTTCTTTTAGATAAACTACTTATTCTTTCAAGTAGTAATAGATAAAAAGAACATGAAGTTGACTCAAACAAAAAAATTGATGGCCTACGGCGGCTTCATCGTGTGTCATTGTAAGAGCAGAAAGTGCTTCTGATGGAGGAGAATACTTTGAGAGGAAATTCCCCAGTGGAGGATACCTGAAACGCTTTTTAGAAAAACACAGGTTAGGAGGTCCCTGGTTTGAATTCCCGGGGAGAAACCTCCGACGCCCAAGTCAGTATTTTCAAGTAACTGGATTATGTGCTCTTTTTTGTATTCAAAGGGAACTTTTTATCTTACCCTTTTTAGAACGCTTTCTGGGTATTTTATACAGGAGGCGTGCAGAAGCCATTTCCCTCTAGAGGCCGTCCCAGATTATGACACGTGTACGGCGGGATGCGATCCCTGCTTTTTCGGGAGCGAAGGGACGTGTATCTCAGCGAAAGTCGCTGGTCTAACAGCCTAGTCATTCCTAGGGCATCATATCGAGGCGTCCCTCTGATGGCGTGTCCCAGTGATAGCGTGTCAAAATGTATTTGGGAGATGACTTTATGGGGAGGTGTTAGAGGCTCCTTAAATGCTTCGTTCGTACCTTCCGAGGTTACTCTAACGTCTCGTGGCATATGTTTCCTGAGGATGGTTCCCCCGAGGGGTACTTCTATTTTCAAAGATCGTTCGACCTTTCTACCAAGGTTGGTCCTGTCATTGCCTGACGGAGCGAATTCCCTATACTAGGCCAGAGGGATCGTGTATCCTTCTGACCTCGGCTGGTAGTTTCCTTCGCCGAAGTCAGTACTCCGCCAAATTTGGGAGCTCGGCCGTTGATGGGCACCTCGGATATCACATGCCCCCTCCCGGAAAGCCGGAGCAGGTGCTTCGGCTATGTTTCCGAGAAGGTCTCTTTGCCGATCTGGCAGGTAAATCCGTTCTTGGGAATCGGTCTCGCTTCAGAAATTGCTTACTCGAAGCCGAGGTACCCTCTCTAGTTTTCTGGGCATCCTCGGAATGTTTGTTACTTTTTTATTTTTGCCTTTTATGCCACGGATCTGTGAATCGTCGCGTCCTTTGGTCAGGCGTGTCAGTCATGAGTGACCGTGCCTAGGTTTTCACGATGCTAGGGGGACGTGCCCTCATTCCTCGCGCTGTGTGACACGTGTATGCCGCTAGATGGTGTGGCGGTTATGCTGGTTACGTCAGCTGCACCCCTTCGCCTTTAAGGAGCAATAATGAGGCGGTTTCTTTTTCAAAGGATGATTATGACGACGCTTCGCTTATCCTCCTTCGGTCTATATAAGTTTCTTCCGTCCTATTTTGCCTCATTCTTTTACTTTAGCTCTTGTCTGTTCCAGAGCCTTTTCTTGCTCCTTTCCTTTTTTCCGGCGGTGATTCTTACGGCAGCGTGACCTCCGACGATTCCTTACAGCGGCATTTCTCAGCCCAGGCTTTGGTGGGTGCTCCTTTTTGTGGTTTTGTTGTTGTTCCCCCTCTTTTTTCCTCTCAAAGTCGTCTCTCTTTTTCTTATTTTTTGAAAAATGTCGAATCCGACTCCATTGAATCCGATCCCTTTGATGACTGTGCGCCCTCTTTCTGCAAACCTTGCTTCCCTTGAAGCTTATCCTAAACCTTGCTTCCCTTGAAGCTTATCCTTGCTCCACTACCCCGGAAAAGATGAAAAAGTGGGTGGCCAAGTACTACCTCCCTTCTTATATCACGCCGAGGTTACCCCTCCCGGGATCTTATGGGTACGCAGCTTCTCCGTGGGAGGTTACCGTTTACCGAGCTCAACTGAAAGCCGGTCTTCGGTATCCCCCTAATCACATGATATGTGGATTCTGTGATTTTCACGGCATTGCCGTGAACCAACTCACCCCAAATTCTTACTCTTACTTCAATGCCTTCCTCTGCATGTGCGGGGTGTTCAGCATAAACCCCCACTTCACCTTCTTCATGCAATACTATAAACTCCATCCGGTCCCGAAGGGTGGTTTTTACTACCTCCTTCCCCGAGGGTCCGGGAGCAAGAAGTTCATGTTTACCTTCGATAATAAGGACAGTTGGCGAGGGTGGCAGAAGCAGTTTTTCTTTTTGCGGGTTTTCGAGTCTTGGGGCCCCGTGCCTATTAGATGGGCCTTCGGAACATTAGAGGCCGACGTCGTTGATGCCAGGCAGCTCCTTACTCCGGTAATGGTTGCCGATTTTAACAATTTTGACAAACGTGTTCGGTCAGTGTCGGACTGGGACTCCGGGGCTCCTTCACGTTCACTCTACCGCTTTCCTATTAAGTGGGATCTTATGTCCGAGGAGGTTCTTCGAGAACTGGGAGTGATAACTGCCCATAAGAGTGAGCAGGGCATGCCCGTGCCTGTTCTTCTGGGGAAGAAAGCTTGGATAGTCCTGCTCCTTCGGCGTCAAATTTCTTATCAGGCTTTTTCAGAGAGTGAGTCATCCTCCAGGGTTTGGCTTATGGCTTTCCCTTTGGACTTACACTGATATTTTACCTTTTTGCAGAGATGGGCGATCAGTCTGCCAAGTTTTATAAATCGCTCTTCGACAGTCAGGCTAAGCGGGGAGAGCAAGTTCGCAAGAAGACTTCCAGTAAGAGGAAGAAGTCGACTGCCGGCCCTTCTAAGTCTAAGAAGGCCAAAGCTACCAAAGCTACCACTCCTACTCCTCCTTCCCCCGAGGACGTAGTTGAGGTGGAAGATTAGTCCTCAGCTCAACTACCGACGTCTGATAATCCTCCTTCAGAACCCGACATCCTCGGGGAGACGCATAGTCACACGCCTGCTACCCAGATTCCCGTAGAGCAAACGTCTGCCCAGGAATTTGAAGAGGGCCGAGGAAGGAAGGGAAAGAACATTCCTGAGGATGTTCTGGAGGTTGGTTCTAAGGAGGGCGTCCCTGAAGTTCCACCAGGTTGGTTCCCTAGCCATTCTACTACAAATCTCAGTATTTTTTGTATCTACGATTTTTTGGATGAATGGCTAAGGGACGACGTTTTGATGGAACTTTGGTGTGACCTTGCAGAGCACGCTCCTAATGCTTCCTGGAAGGAGACTCATGACCGTCGGAGGGCTCTTCGGGACCGACGGATTCCACGGGGCAGGGTGCCACGGGAGCCTTTCTGGACGTTCACAGAGGACATGGATTTGTTCTCTGAGGATAGCCAGCTGATGGCTCCGCAAATGGCGACGGGGGTGCTGACTCATGCCACTTTTCAGTCCCTTACCACTGAATGTCCCAATGAAGAGATCCTCGCGGCAAGGATGTCTGAACATGCTGTTCAGGTGATCCTTCCTTTTCAGAAAATTGTTCTTTCTAAGCTATCACCTCCTTCCGATACTTTTTTGACGCTTCTGTTTTTCTGCAGCTTTTGGCATACAGTGGGTACTTCCGCGTCTGGTCAGCGAAACAGATGGAGACCCGTTCTCAGTCCGAAGATTCCTTGCGCCAGACGAAGGAGTCTCTCGCCCAGTATGCCCTAAAATATGGCGAGTTGAACAAACATGCGAAGGAAGACCTTGGGAGTCTTCAGGCCGAGGTTGTGTCCAACAGGCAGGAGCTTCTCACTGATTTCTCAGCCAAGGTTGAAGACCTCGGTTCAAAGTGCGCGACTCTTTCTTTAGAGAACGAGGCCCTTTGGAAGAAGACTGCTCAAGACAGCGAGGATCTTGCTAAGGCTCTTGCTGAGATTGAGTTGCTGAGGAAGAAGGGGACGAAGAGCAAGAGGAAGAAGAAGCTGGAGGAGAAGATTGTTGAGCTGAAAGCTGACCTGAAGGCTCTTGTTACCGAGAAGGACCGTAGTGATCAAATGTCGAAGACGTCCTACCAAGATGGCTTTTGCTTGGCTCATCATCAGGTCCTTGCTCGGTGCCCTAGGCTTGACCTTTCTCACTTATCTGCCTTGGATTTTCCCGAAGAGCCTAGATCTTCATGGTCCAAGGCCGAGTTCCTTAATCTTCCTCCTGCTCGGCCTGCACCTTTGACTGAGTCCTCCGGGGAAGAAACTCCGGATACCCCTTCTTAGTCATAGGCTTTCTTCTTTTTTCCTCTTTTGTATCTTTCGACTTGTCATTCTTAATGAAGAATTTTTTCTCCGTTCTTCATTCTCTTCTTCCGAATACGCTTGTTCAGAAGCTGGTACGACTCTAAGTTTACCCTTTTTTTTTTTTTAGAATCATCCGCACTTTATTTTTTCGGTAGGAATCTTACTGGACTGCTTTCTTGCTCGGATGAGTTTTTAAGCCAAGTGAGGAATTTCCTAAGGAAGAATTGTCAGGCATGCTTTTTTGATAACGAGGGCATATTCATCATTTACTTTTTCTGACGACTTCGGAGAGGAGTGTCTTTCAGGCTTTCTTTGAAAAAAATGTCTAAGTATAGAATTTTTTCAGAGAACTTGAATGCCAGGTATTCTTCAACTGTACTCCCTCAACGTTACCCAACTTAAAGACCCCTGGGCGAACTTCATCAAGGACCAAATATGGTCCACTCTAATTTGCCTGAAGTACACCTTGCGATGGCCTTCTTTGTTCGAATTCGGTCTTCCGGAGAACAAGGTCTCCTTTTTTGATCTCCTTTTTCCTTACATGTAAATTGGCGGTGCGTGCTATCCGCTGCTGGAATGCCTTCCTCCTTAACTCGGCCATTTCGCGATGCTCTTCGAGGAGGTCCAATTTTGCTCTCAGTCCAAGCTCATTTCCTCCTTCATCGAACACCTGTACTCTTACCGAGGGCTGCGTGACTTCAATGGGGATAATGGCCTCAGTCCCGTATACGAGCGAGAAGGGAGTCTCTCCCGTGGCTCTTCGGGGAGTCGTTCGGTAGCTCCATAGCACACTTGGAAGCTCTCCTGGCCATTTTCCTTTTGCCTCCTTTAGCCGTTTCTTTAGACCATCTTTTATTGTTCTGTTAGATACCTCTACCTGCCCATTGCTCTGAGGGTGAGCTACTGGGGCAAAATGTATCTTGACGTCAAGGTCCTCCATGAATTCCTGGAACCCCTTGTCAGTGAACTGGGTCCCGTTATCGGCCACTATAACCCTCGGAATGCCAAATCGGCATATGATGTTCTTCCATACAAATCTTTGGGCGTCCTTCACCGAGATCGATGCTAGTGGTTCTGCCTCTATCCACTTGGTGAAATAATCCACTGCAACGATGCAAAATTTTACTCCGCCGGGGGCGGTTGGGAGAGGTCCGATGAGATCAATGCCCCACACGGCAAAGGGGCAGGGGTAGTCTGCCGCATTTATTCTTTCCGAGGGTAGCTTTTGGATATTGGCGTGCCTTTGGCAGTTGTCGCATCTTCGGACAAATTGCCTTGCGTCCTTCCTTAGGGTAGGCCAGAAGTAGCCTTGGCGGAGTATTACTCCTGTGAGGGCGTCTGTCCCTATATGTGAGCCACACACTCCTTCATGTACTTCTTCAAGTACATTTTTGGCGTCATCCTCACCTATACATCTTTGCAGAGGAGTTGCGTACCCTTGCTTGTACAGTTCTTCTCCAATGAGGAAATACCTCCCTGCACGCTTTCGGACCTTTGCGGCTTCTTTAGGATCCTCGGGAAGCTCTGAAGTTGCCAGATATTTCTTGAGGGAGCTTTGCCATCCCTCCCCCGAGGTTTTTATGCACATTAACTCCGTGCTGGGGTGTTCCAGCACTTCGGTGGGTTCTTTTGCTTTGGCCAAGGCATCCGCTTGGGTATTATCCTTCCGGGGCACGTTCTTTATGTGCACCGAGTCGAAATTCTTAATGAGTTTTCGAACGAGATCGTGATACTTAGCCAAAATTGGGTCCTTTGCCGCATATTCTCCCCTTGTCTGTCGGACCACTATTTGTGAATCACTGTGGGCCACAAGGTTCTTCATGCCTACTTTTCTGGCCATTTTCAGTCCGGCTATGAGGGCTTCATATTCGGCAATGTTATTGGTAACATTAAAACCGAATTTGACTGCTTTAGAAGCTTCCATTCCTTCGGGACCCTGAAGGACTATTCCAGCTCCTTGATGCTCTGCGCCTGACGCTCCATCGACGAAGAGCTTCCATTCTGGATCAGTTTCTGTTTCACCTCCCGTGAGTGGTTCGATCTTTTCAATCTCGGGAATCTCGGCAATAAAGTCTGCAAGTGCCTGAGCCTTTATTGCCTTTCTAGGCTCGTAAGTAATGTCATACTCACCGAGCTCGATGCACCATTTTGAGAGTCTTCCCGAATGCTCCACTTTTTTCATCACATCTCGCAGGGGCAAATTACTTCGCACGGTGATGGCGTGCCCTTGGAAGTAGGGTCGTAATCTCCTACCTGCCAGTACTAACGCGTAGATGGCTTTTTGGAGCAATCGGATACCTTGTCTCGGCACCGTGCAGGGACTTGCTTACGTAATACACCGGCCATTGTTTCCCTGCTTCTTCTTTCACTAAGACGGAACTTACCGTTTTTTCAGTGACTGCAAGGTAAAGGATGAGAGGTTCCCCCTCCCGAGGTTGTCGAAGCGTTGGGAGGCGAGTTAGATAATTCTTGAGCTCTCCCCAGGCTTTCTGGCATTCTTCATTCCATGGGTGTTCCTGGTTTCCGGAGGTACCACCTTCCTTGGAGACTTTGGTGAGTACTTTGAAGAACGGGCGACATCGGTCACCATACCTGGAGATGAATTTGCTTAGGGAGGTGATCCTCCCGGTAAGCCTCTGTATGTCCTTGATAGACGTAGGTGTCTGGAAATTCAGCAGGGCTTTTACTTTCTCAGGGTTAGCGTCTATTCCCCTTTCCGACACCATAAACCCGAGAAACTTTCCCGCGCTTACTCCGAACACACATTTTTCGGGATTAAGGCGAATACCGAACTCTCGAAGTCGCTGGAAGGTTTCGGTTAAGTCGGTGATATGATTATCGGGCACTCTGCTCTTGACTATCATATCGTCGACGTACACTTCCATGTTCCTACCGATCTGTGCGTCAAATACTTTATTCATCAGCCTTTGGTAGGTAGCTCCTGCGTTTTTGAGCCCGAAAGGCATTCTGACATAGCAGTAAGTACCTATCTCTGTGATGAATGCTGTTTTTTCCTCATCCTCGGGATTCATTCGGATCTGATGATACCCGCTAAAAGCGTCGAGGAAGCTAAGTAGTCCGTACTCGGCAGTTGCGTCTACCAGCTGATCTATGGCCGGTAATGGATAGGAGTCTTTTGGACATGCATCATTTAAGTTTCAGAAGTCGATGTACATTCGGAGCTTTTCACTGCCCTCCTTTGTGGCTATAACCGCATTGCTGAGCCATTCGGGGTATTTCACTTCCCTTATTACACCGGCCTCGATGAGGCGATTAACTTCGGCTTTGACGAAGGACCTTTTGTGAGCTGATAGATTCCGTTTTTTCTGCCGAACTGGTCTGACCTGTGGTTGCACTTTGAGATTGTGATGGATTATGCTGGGGTCAACCCCAGGCATATCCTTCGGCGAATAAGCAAATAGATCTTTGTTCATGCATAAAAAGGATACAAGCCTCTTTTCGTCCCCTTCGGCCAGTTTCTTTCCAACTCGGGTGTTTCGGCCAGGGACTAATTCTACATCTTCTGTTTCTATTTTTTCGAGGCTTTCTGTTTCTTCTGCTGTTGCCATTTCATCCATCAGGACCTTTTTTCCTTCTGTCGAAGTGTGCACCTGGATCTTGGTCGGGCTTTGCCTAGCCCTCATGAAGACTTTTCTAACCTCGGCTTGATTAATGAAGATTTCAGCGTCTCCGTCTTCGGTGGCGAAGGTGATCATTAAGTATCTTACATCTGGCCGAATGTGAAAATTACCCTGAGTCTGCCTTCCCAGAATGGCGTTGTATGCTGATGGTACATCAATGACTATAAATCTTGTTCTGCCAGAGGCGATTAAGTCTTCTTTGCTTTTGGAGGAGACCCCTTTCAGCATCACGGGCAAGTCAATGTACCCAAGGACTGGGAGTTCAGATGGTCCGACGCCGTAGGTGGGGGAACTGACTGGGCTGAGGTCACTTTTTGAAATATCTAATTTTTCCAGCAGATGAGAAAAAATGACGTCGGCGTTCGAGCCATCATCGAGGAGTACTCTTTTGACGTCCCAGCTCCCTATTCTTGCCATGACAAGGAGGGGGTCGTCATGAGGGAATTTTATCACAGACCCGTCCCTGCGGGTGAGCCTTTGGGAGGTGCTCCCGTACTCCATGATGGAGACTTCTCTCATCTTCCTTTTTCTCTCGGCCGAGGGCATCCCCGTAGTGATGGTTTGGATGATCCCCGCCGAGGGTGGCAGACTTTTGCGGGGACTTCGGTCCCGTCGTCTGTCTGAGTCATACTCTTCATCATCTGCTCTCCTTTGCTCTTCTTTTCTCCCTTTCGGAGAGGGCATCCGCAAATATCGCCGAAGTTGCCCCTGTTTGATCAGGGACTCGATGTACTTCTTCAACTGGTAACAGGCTTCAGTGTCGTGGCCGTGTTCTCGATGAAATTGGCAGAATTTCTTCATATTCCTTTTATTTTCCGGGGCCATGGCCTTTGGCCTTGGGATTGCTGTCCCTTGCCTTTCCAGGGTCATCAGAATGCTAGCTCTTGTGGTGTTCAGGGGCATGAACGCTGCAGGCCTTTTCCCTCTTTGCCTGCGGGACCGTTCGCCCTCGCTCTGATGGCGCGGCTGGTGGCCAGGCCCTTCGGTGTGAAGGTGTTCTGCCTTAGGTCCCCCCATCCTGAGTTCTTCAGCCGTCATGTGTTGTTCGGCTCTTCTGTAAAATTCCCCAAGAGTTTCTGGGGGATCTTTGGAGAATTCATAGAACAACTGGGAGTCCCTTCATAGTCCTCTGACCATTGCCAGGATGCAAATTTCTGGTTGAAATTCTGGTACGCTCAGTGCTTCTCGGTTGAACCTTTCAACATAATCGCGGATGGTCTCCCCTCATTTTTGCGCTATGTCAAACATTTGCACTGGCATTTTGGTAGTTGGCCTACTGGCAATAAACTGTTTGGTGAAAGCAGTAGATAGTTCTTGGAAGCTCAACAAACTTCCCTGGGGCAAAGACCCATACCATGCTGTTGCTGGTCCTGAGAGTGTCACCTCAAAGCATTTACAGAGCGTGGCGTCGTCCGCGCCATGGAGCATCATGCTTCTCTTGTATTTTTTCAGGTGCGCCTGGGGGTCACTTCGCCCATCATACATTTCCAGACGAGGAACCCTGAAATCACTGGGCATAGGCGCCTCTACTACCTCGCGTACGAAAGGCGACTCCTCTCCGGTGTAGGAGTCGGACAACCGGGACCAGACTGGTTTTTGGGAGATCTGTTTCTCCACCTTTTCCAGCCTTCCCAGGATCCTTTCCATGAGGGCGGCAGTGCTGTTTCCTTCCTGTCATCATGTGTTTGCTGGTAGTGGCGAATTTCTTCTTCGCCTTGGGGAACGACTCCGGCGAGGAGGAGAAGGGGACCTCTGGTAAGGGGATGCACTCCGTCGACAGGAGGACCTGGTCTCTTTTGTGGCTCCCTTTCTGGCGAGACCCACCCCAACGGGTTCACTTTCCGTTGAACATGCGTTAAGGGAGTCCCCACTACTTGAACTCCAGTGGGTAGATCTCGAGCTCCTTCCCCGATGAATGGTCGGGGGTGAAGCCCTTTGAGTGGGTGGAGGTTGCGGCAACCTCTGATCAAGCTGCTGAGTGATTTCGGGAACGATAAAATGCTAGAAATCCCATAGGACGCTCATCGTTACCGTTACAGGATGATCGTCCTCCATCACAGAAGTTTCTGCCACAGGCAGAGGGGTCGCCTGTTGAGTCTCAGGTGCGATGGGGGATTTTGAAATCCCTTTATCCTTTGAGTGTCGAGTCTCCACGACGGCGACATGGGACAGGGTTCCCACAGACGGCGCCAAATGATGGCCTAC